>JAQGCW010000560.1:0-10856 GCA_034700065.1 Mesodorylaimus bastiani | reverse complement strand
CTTTTGAGCAATTCCATTCTCTCCGAATACTCATATCTTTCGCTTCGTTTCCTAAGGGCTCTCTTTGGAGAAAATAGGAGTCCATCTCCGAAACGAGCTTATCAGAAATGAGCGAGAAATATTTGTACGCTAGGCCTTCGATCGATTGCTCCTCGAGAGGGACGAAGATAATGTCAAGTAGTGCTGGGACTATTTTAGAATTAGCCAATGGGATTTTTCCAAATGATTTATCGAAATGAGAAGATAAGAAGTCAAAGGACGAGGGTTCTTTAAGTTAGATTTTTAGAGGGAGCAACGAAAAGAAATTAGACACAGCGTTGTATCTGCGATGTGGAGCGGTTAGCAGACAATACGAAGTTTGAGCGGGAGATTTGAAAGACTATTTTGACGATTGCTTATCAATCGGCAGCAAATAAGTTGCTGATCGATTTGGTAGTTTATCGCGTCAAGATTTTGTGTCGCAGAAAAGAGAGCAGTAAGAGGACAAGGGTTTTTGTAAATATAAGACATGGCAGGCAGCACCAGAGGTAATACTAATGCAAAAAATAACTGAAAAACATCACTAAGTAAACTGTATTCTACGTTTTGTTCCATCATCACTGAATCACAAGAAACTCATCATCTTCCCTGACTACGTCCTAATTAGTACTTCGATCTACTTCGATCTACCACACATCGCACGAGCTAACCGGATACATCGGATCGCCCATCTTGCACTTGAACGCCTCGGCGAATTTGGGGAAATTCTGGACGGCTCCGATCACTCGATCTTTGCCCGGGCTATGCGGATTGGTCAATAATTGCTTGGTCAACGCGTCGTCCGAATACGAACCGCACCACACTTGACCGAAGGATAAGAAGAATATTTGCTCCATCGAATACGTTTCCATATCGGGCAACGGCGCCTCCTGGCCGTGAGCATCCACGTAAGCTTGGTACGCGCGATACGCCGCCTTCAATCCGCCATTGTCGCCGATATTCTCGCCTTGCGTCGCGATTCCGTTGATGCACGCTTGCGGGTAACAGAATCCGTCGTATTCGTCCACGACGCATTGGGCCATCTTGTCGAATCCGGTTTGAGCGTCGGCCGTCATCCACGTGCGCAATGTTCCGTCCCAATCGTATTGGACGCCTTGATCGTCGAAACCGTGCGAGAGTTCGTGGCCCATCACTGAAAAAACGAAAGCGAAATCAAAATGAGATCGACAACTGATTAATCAAGCGATGGACAAAAAAACGGAACTTACCAACTCCGATCGCACCATAATTGACCGCTTGCGGGAAATCGTATCGATAAAACGGCGCGTTCAAAATACCGGCCGGGAAAGTGATCGAATTCCGCTCCGGTTGATACCAAGCATTGACGATGGCCGGCGACATCAAGAAGTAATCGCGATCACCCGGCAAAGCCAAGTATTTCCACATCAATTGAGCTTGTAACGTAGTGACCACGCGGACGTATTGATAATAGGCGTCCGCTTGGTCCGGCTTGATGTCTTTGGCGTTCTGGATCAACCATGCGTAATATTTGTCCAACTGGTCGTTGTCTTGTTCGAAATCGGGGTAGGCGAAATTTCGTACTAAGCCGGCGACTTTGGTGAACGCTTTCAACGCCGACGGATTGTCCATCCAACCGAGACCGCTCAGTGTCGAGCTGAACGCCGAGAGAATATTATTCGTCATGACGGCGATATCGTCGCGATTCTCGTCGGGGAAATAATTGTCCACATAGAAACGTCCGGCGCCCCATTGGATATTTTGGACCAAATTCGCCACGCATTGCGATTGTTGATCGGACATATCGCCATCGTTATTGTCGAAATTGAGCCAGCTCGATTTGTCCAACGAATCGATCACGCCCGCATTGCGCTTACGTCCGCGTCCGAATTCATCGCCACCACCGCCGAATTTGGGCGCATTTATACGTCGCAATTCGGCCATGACGTCGGATGATTGAGGGCCGGCGAACGACAAGAACGGAGTGACCAATCGGAAGATGAGATAATTGACCAAATCCTTCATCGCATTCTTGTCTTGATTGACCTTTTGCAAGTACGCGTTCAAATTGGCGACGTAAATGTGCGGTTCGACGAGGATGAACGGATTCAAATATTGCGCATATTGGGCGCCGTAAATGGAATGCAAGGAACCGTTGAAGAACTCGTCCCAATGGAAGTCGGGGAACTCGCTCGCGGCCGAATCGATCGTGTATTGATTGAAGCCCAAGGACATATTTCGTTGCATGGTCGAATTGACACTGATCATGGCGAGGGACCATTCGATCGCTACCATCGTATCGATTTGTGGCAACACGGTGTCGTTATCGATTTTTTCCGTCGATAATAATTGAACCGTCTTGTAAATGGCGTTTCGCAACGAATTTTGAGCATCTTCGGTCAAATTGGGCGATCGATAGTAATCGGCGGGCGTGATCAGATTGGCTTGATCCAGGAAGAGGATCTGATCGGCGGTGACATCGGCCCAATTGACTTGGACCGATGGGACGAACAGAGTGGCGATTCCGTATTTGGAGAACATATCGCCCATGGCCCAGTAGATTCCGTTCGGAACGGAACTCGGCGACCAGGCGGACGAGGAGAGGATCGGCCACCCTCCGTATTCCTGGGCGATGTCCAGGAGAAGTTTGGGTCCTTGGTAGGTCGTGTTGGTCACCGAGACGCAGGCCTGGAGGAATAGGGAATGCGAGTTTAGGGGGTCTGACTTTGATGCAGTCTCTCTGGAGCCCCTCGGACGCCCCCTGCAGTCACCCTGGACCCTCCCTGGACGTGTACTTGGCCTCCTCAGTGGTTGAGCTTCCCAGAAACATCACCCTCGCTCACCTTGTACATGTTCCCAACGATCTTCAACGTGTCCGATTTCAAGTCGTCGATCTTCACATTCTCCAGCGTCCTCGTCAAATTGGCGTAGATTTGATTTTGCAATACGTCGAACGTACTTTGTCTCGGATCGTCGCCCAACGGATGCGTGGCGATATAGTTGTCGCACGAGTATCGATAGAAATCCTGGCACGGATCGACCGACGTATTGATACTAGCGAGGAACATGTCGGCGGCGACTCGCCATCCCGCACTTTTGCCGGCCTCGGGCAACGGTTGAAGATCGCCCGAACGCGCTTCGATATCGCGCCAGACGAAACCGGCCGCCAATGCGCCCGTCTCCAGATCGTCCTCGATCACGCTCGAGTTCAGATATCGATCGATGCCGATGACGAATCGAACGCGCGTGCCCGCCGACGCGCCAGTGTCCAAGTATTGGCCGCTGAAAAACAGATGATGGATACGCGAACGGGGTTTTGTATCAGATGCGAAACATCATTCCGCACGTTTGAATTTAGGACCGGTCCTAAATGCAGGCGTGCGGAATGATGTTTCGCATCTGATATAAAACCCGTTGCAAATAAAGTAACCAGGTTGAAATGAAACCATTTTGGAACCTGACTGCAGACTTTTCGAGGTCACACACCAAAGCTCAAGCTGGTCTGGATTTAGGTGAGGTTAAACTGGACTTACCTGAATCCGCTAATACTGATTTCGGCATCATTGTACCCGGCACGCTCGCTCGATTGGAGTGCTTGGGCGATCTGAAACAGCACGCTGGATTATACTGTGTCTGCATAAAGGGTCTCAGGTCCAGGGCTAATGGGCTAGAGGTCCAGGAGGCAATCCAAACGAATGGCACGTACCGCCTCAGTGTAGTATTTGACCAAATCGGAATAGTCGGACGACCAAGGGTTGGCATAAGCTGCCACCCAATTGCGATTATCGTCGGTAAATGCCATGCTACTGAATCCGTCTGCAAAGGTGAAGGTGATAAGAAGTTGGGCGAAGCTGAGGGTTGAGGGTAGAGCTTACAGTTCTTGGGTGCTGAGGTCGGGGTTCCTGAAATTGGGGACAATGAATTAGTTTTGGGAGTCATGATACAGTTGATCTGGAGACATGGATTTAGCATTGCGGAATATGGATTGACGTTTTATGTAGTACATTATGAACATCAAAATGCATGGATATAGGTAACTACTGATACAGCACACACTCTTACAACAGACATACTGCTTACCCGTGGTTCCAGTCCCAGTGGTTCCGGTGCCTGAAATCGTAGTCCATCATTACACTTAATAAAAGCATCTAGAACTCGATCCGAGAGGGCCCTTATCTTGTGTGCGCCGAGTTTTCACCCCCTTGAAAAATCGGCGCGCACATGTACAACGGTTCATTCTCGGATAAAGCCCCAGACACTTTTAAAAAAAGCTGCTTCTTCCAGATTACTGTATTCGCTATCAACTTTCGTACAGTCAAAAGTACTCACCAGTGGGCCCAGTCGCCGTACTTCCAGTCCCCGCCGTCCCAGTGGTGCCAGAACGCGCGGTCGTGCTATCCGTGGGCACATTGGCGACCGGCGGCTTATCCGTGATCTGTTGCAATTTGATCAATGTGGCGATACTCAGGGCAAATACAACGACGACGAAGACGGCTAAAACGCCCAGGATGATCCCGATCGTTCGATTTCTCATCTTCTTCGTCTCTTGTCGTCAATCGAGATGAGAATTGGGGCGAATTCTTTCTTCTTGTACGAATTCCGATTTCGACGCGACGACAGTACAGGCCGCGAACTCGCTATTAGGCAGCCCCGGGTTGCTTTCTGCTGGCTTGCTGCGTCTCGGAGTGCTTCGATCCTCTCCTACTTCGGTCCCTCCCCTTATCAGCCCTCCTCAAAAACGCAGAGTCAAAGTTTTGGAGGAGCGAAAGATAAAAACGGGGCGTGTGCTGGGATTTTTGAGTGCTAGGTAGCTTTCTGTGTAATTCATTGGACAAATAACTGTGCCTTCGACGGATAATAGCGACGGTGCAGGGCTCCGAAGCATTTACGTAAAGATCACCGCTGCATGCCATTGTTCCAATGTCATCAGCATTGCCATTTGAGGCGAGCGACGAGGAGGTGGGGAGATAAGGGACGGCTGGATGGCTGGTGATGAGATGGAAGGAATTGCGGGGGACGGATGTTGAAGAAGAGTGACTCGGGGTGAATTGATGAAAGAATGCGCTTGCATTCTTTGAGGGCAAAGATTTGCATAGTACATTTTGCGTCATCTCAAGGTAATGCCACTGAGAAATTGCCAGTTAGGATTTTGAAGCTAACGATAAGCGCCAATTAGAATCATGAGCTCTTTGAGTTCCTATTAGACCAGCGATAAATTAGGTAGCAGGGGCTATTGACGTAAATTGGCGCGAGCTTATTTGTCGCATGACTTAATTAGAGGTCGCAAGTCACAAGAAAGAGTCACGAAGAGCACTTAGATTATTTATCAGTTGCTAATAGCCTTCTAATTAATTTCTTATGATATGTTATTCTCCGGTATTACCAATCACGAGGCCTGGAAGTTTCTACGCACATGAGATCTCGTGGTTTGCGCTTCAAAACTGACTATAAAAGAAGCTGTTGAATTTGAATCAAGCAATCGAGTCAATAGCGAAGTCCAGTTTTGCACTGTGATCAATCACATCGAGCGGTCAAGGTTCTATTAGTTTCATATCCTCAAGTCCAGTCCAGTCAACTCCAGGCAACTCAGCTCCAGCCAAGTCAACTCCAGTCCACTTTAGTCCAGTCAATCCTTGGAAACCACCGAGCCGCAACCGAAATGTCCATCTGTGATCAACCGACACTCATCCCGTTGATTAAATTGGCTCAAAAACTGGTGGCGTGCATCCCGGACGAAGACGATTTCCCGATACTCGTGTTCGAAATCGATACGAATGCGATGCTGATGTCGATGTTGGACGATGTGGTGCCCGATGTGGAGATGATCGAAATTGGACCCACTGATGCTGTGATGCAGTCGTCTTGAGTATGTCTTGGGATCATGCACGTTTGAGTGCTGTACAGTCGGCAGTTCATTTGTTTCTTCTTCTCTGCTGATGTGCTGCTGTTCCTTCTTTGATGTTACATACCCGATTGAAATGGTACGTGTCTCTGAGACTACTCGGGTTTTTTCGAATGAACTCTATCCATAATTAGGAATTGTCTGCTGTCACAGGAAGATAGATCTAAAAATCTATACGAAATCGAACGAATGCACTTTTCCACGAAAACTCTGATGAGTCACTCGCGATCTTCGCTCTGATTGATCTTCCTTCTCCAGTTTCCTAATGTGTCGTCTCTGGAAAGACGCAATATTCTCGGTCCTGAGATTCTCTTTCAATTGGATCTTATCTGGACTGTTCTTTATGATCCTTTTACTCACCTTTCTTCTTTCATACTCATCCCAAAATGGAACCCGCATACACTCTTGCTCTCAACAGTCTTTCGAAGACTCGCGCAAACAGGGCTCTTCGTAGAAACATATCCATCCACGAGCGAGGACAGCAAATGATGGTCGATTTGTCGCCAAGGTCCCCGTTTCTCGTAGTCATTATCGAATAATTGATGTCCAGATCCTTGACGATGGGCGATGTGCGCGTGTGGACACTGCCTGTTCGATCGGGTGTTTCTAAGTTGATTTTGAGGAACGCTCGGATGGCACGGTGCGAATTGACATTTGTGTAGACCATCCTTCCATCCTTCCTTCCGTCAGTCGGCGTGGGTGGTCTCCTCGGTTGGACGTTGGATTGGACGATTCTAGCATTGTGTTTATTTACGAATACGTGTATTTGGGGATTTTGGCTTTGTGCCTTCATGAGCTATAACCGAGCTAATGCGATTCATGAGCTACCGGGCTTTTGGGCTTGCGGCTTATTAGCTATTGATTCATCCTGCGCTGCACTGTACAAAAGCATTTTTGAATCCTGGAGCTCACCTGATTCAAGCATTGTATAGCACAAAAGTTTTTGATTCCTACCTAACTAGCTTGCTGTTGAAAAGCCCATTCTTTTTCGACGAAGAACTCAACTGCTGTATTATTGCCAAGCTGGCAGAAATCTAGGGCAAGCACACGTGCCAAACGGCTGACCATAATGCCCTTTTTCGGTGGTGTGTCCTCCTCCTACCTAATGTCCACCTCTGTCCGTACCAGTCATCATGTCCATCTGCCACTGATGTTATTTTTCTTTGTTGTTTTCCAGCCATCGAGGATTTTGTCTAATGTATTTACTGGGAAAAATATGAAGTGTAAATCGCCAATGTCGTCTTCGACATAAATATTGTTTTTGTTGGACTAAAAGGAGGACGTTTGGTCATGTTGGAATCCGTTCAACGCCATAATCATCATCGGAGCACGTTGGTCGATGAAGCGTGGCCTCGTTCTCATTCCCATTCGCATTCGTCGGCGTCATCCTCCGTCTCATCTTCTTCGTCGACGAGACGCGCTCAGGCAGCACCGCATTCGACGAAGAAGTCTTCGTTGCTGCTGGTTCAACAACCGTTGCTTGATACAATTCCATCGTCACGCACTTTCCAACATCAAGTAGTCGGGAGAAAAACTTTATTGAATACACCGCCAGCGCCTACATCTCGTCCGCCAGCCTCGACGACGACCATTTCTACGACGACTGTCGCCAATAAACGCGAGGTATTGTGTGGAGCAGGAGGAGTGACTCCCGAGTTTTTCCATTTTGTATTCACGAAAACTTTTCGAGTACTTTGTCCCCCTCCCCAACCCAAAGGTCCAGTCCAGTACGTTGGTCATGCGTGAAACCTTTTCTCAGCGAAACCAGCATCGCCAACGGGAGCCAATGGTCAACAACGATAAGAACGAGCCGGCTTGTTCCTCGTGCAAAGCCAAGTTACGGTTAAAGTGAGTCTACGTTGGGTTCTGACTTCTGCCGCTCGTTGCTTGGTTACACGGGATTCGGGAGTTTCTAGTTTCCATTTTTAAACCTTATGTATATTTGTGTCGTCCTTGAATTCGGGGGAGGCGATGGGCGGGTTCCCATCCAATTTTCATCTCATTGGGTTTTCCATGAGAATAGATTTTATGTACCTCAGGGGAAAGACGATTTGTCATTCCTTTTATGGCATCTTTGAAAAATGATTAGTCGCGCTTTCTTGTCATCATTGTTATTCAATGGGCGAAAAATCCGTGTCCTCTCCCCTGAATCCGAAGGATCGTACGTAGCGCCCTGAATCCGCCTGAATCCTTCGGATTCAGGGGATGCTACGTGGATTCCAGAGAGTACTTCGTGGCATGGAAAACTAAAATCATTCGCGCTACTTTTTCTCTTAGCAATCGTGGCGAGAATTATTGCGGCGAGTGTGGAAAAGTTCAATTGCGTTCAGTCATTGGGAACATATGCAACGGAAAATCTTCTTTATCGTCGAGAAAGGTGAGGGCAATTTTTTTTCCGGCGATTGACTTCTGATCGACTGGAAGACCTCCGCAGGCTTTCAATTTGATTTCCAATCGACTGGAAGACGATTGGAAATCGAATTGAAGTCAGTGCATTGTACTGGAGCGAGATTTCTCTCCGTTTTCAGAGAACTGGATCTGCGGAATCGATTGATTCGATGGTACGATTTGGACTGAATCTTGTGCGATCAGAGAAGATATTTGATTGATGACTTTCTTTAGGCTTATCGATCAAACATGGGCGAAACTGGAGCAATGAAGAAATTACCGGCGTTGTTGGATTTACAACCTTCGAAGGTAAGTTTTCGACTTTTCGATTCAATATGGCTTGGACTACTGTAACTACCGTCGGTGGATCCATCGCGGATCCTGGATCCGTGATGGATCCACCGACTGCAGTTTGACCCTCAGAACCTGCAGTTTGAGCATAACATGACCTAATCCTGTATCTTTGCAGATCTACCAATGCCATCGTCCCAGTATCAACACCCAACATTCGGCGCCAGTCCCATTGATGTCGTTCGTCAATAATCTTTCGAATTTCGTATCCTCAAATTTCATAGGCAACACGACGCAACAACCGATGTCCGTATTCTCGTTGCCACAATTCTTCCCCAAATCCATCGCCCAACCACCGGCACCTCGATCATCGTCCTCGTCCGCGGCGTCTTCGTTGAAATCCACATCGCCCAAACATTCCGATCGATCGTCGGCCGAGCGTTCCTCCACATCGTCGATCAGCAGGAGCCATCCGTACGCCAGGGCCGATTACGTGCGAGGAGTCGATTTGAAGAAATTTCCACCGGAAAGGACCTCGTCGTCGTCGAGGAAGAGCGTCGTCCGACGTTCGGGAAGCGACGGTTCATCGAGGAGATCCAAACGGCGATTGACGACGGTGACGAAAGGAACGAATACGGATACGAGATTGGAGATCGATTTGGAATGGCTTCATCAACAACGAGTCGAAATCGATAAGCGGATCAAAGAGTTGGAGACGAAGGAGGTGGCGAATTTGGAGACTGATACGCGCGGTAAGTTGCAAGGCACTGTTTCTGAATTTAATTTTAATGACTGAGGTTCAAACATAATAAGCTCACAAAAACTATTTTAGGTCTGGAATCGATCAGTTATCTGAGCGGTTATTATTGCCATATTTGTCGGAAATTTTTACGGGGAAATTATCGGACGAAAGTTGCTCATTGCCAGGATGAAAGCCATTTGAATAATTATTCTACTAGTAAGGTAAGTCCCTCCTGCCTGCTGACACCCCTCAAAGTACAGTACTAATCCAACTTTGTCCTACTTCAGAACTCTGATGACCAACTCCCGCAAGACGCCGATTCTCTCCTCAAATATTACGAATCGAAATGCGAGATCGAGTTCGATGTTGACGACGACCAGAATGATCAAATTATTCCGACGACTGACGATGGAAAAATCAAATCGCAATCGCAAACGGACAAGTCTAAAATCGACGAACAAAAAAGTGGAGAACGAACTTCGAACAAAGCCAATGATCAATCGCGCGAAGCCGTTGCCGATCGATCGATCGACGAAACTGGAAACAGTTCGGACGAGGACGAAGAGGAGGACGAGGAAATCGATAATCGCCGTGAGAGATTCGACCGAACGAAAATTTCGCGCTGAGAAGCGCATCAAGATTGGAAAAATCTACTTCTTGTAAATTGGGTACAAATTTGAATTTGATTTGATCGATCTGAAAAAACGCGATTTGTTTGTAATTTATGAGTGATTTAGGTATTTTTGTAAAAAGGGATTGAAAGTTTTCAGACTAGTTCGAACTGGTCTGCATGTGCAATTTTCGAACCGACCGCTCGCCTCGAAAGCAATTCGATGGAATAAGTGCGCGCTAGGTTCAAACTCTGTATGAATGATCCACTTTACACTTTCGCTTTCCGCCGCCTTGTCACTTTACACTTTCACCATGAGACCCCGTTTGTGGTTGACTTGCCGCCTCATTGTTAGTTTTGTTCTCGCGGTGTGCAGTCGGTTCTGTACTCTTCCCTTATTTGAAATTCTTTCCATCTGCTAGCAGCGGGAATTGGAACCGCCGAATATGCGCACCATGCAAGACAGCCAACGAAGAAGGGACCAGCAGAAGACGAAGAAAAAAGTAACTGGTGGCGCAGAACGCAGGAAACTCACCCGCGAAAAAATAAATTGAGATACGGAAAATTAGCATCATATTCCGACATACATAACGCAGATACAATTTAGTTATCACTAAATACGGTTCAATATTACAAAAGCGCTTACGCTTTTTCGAAAAAGAATAAAACCAGTCGAATAAGATACATACCCACAAAAATTGATCATCATTCCGAGATTGGTCGTTCTCCGAACATATTGGTCCAAATACGAGTCGATCAGTCGAATCAAACTTCGGTCAAATTGAGAATATCCTCACATATTTTCTTGTACGGGTCCGTTCCGTCCGTTTTCTTGCGGGTCCGTTCAAACGTTTCCGACGAATGCCGACCATTTCCAAACTGTCCACTTTGACCACTTCCAATTCGAACGTCAACGTCGTACGTCC
>JAQGCW010000559.1:0-10859 GCA_034700065.1 Mesodorylaimus bastiani | reverse complement strand
ATACAATTTTTATGTCCAGCAGTTTAAAAATTTCAAAGTGACGTTCAAAGACCGCGAAAAACTCTCTGGCGTCTCCCAGTTTGAATACGAACTAAAACTATAAACTATTTTCACTTTCCTCGATAAAATTGAAGATTCCCTATCTTTATGAGCTTCTCGAGGTTTTTCGAATCGAAGAACCCTCGCTTGCTCGTATCATGATAACGATTCGCTCCGCCGGTCGGATCCATACGTATTGGTTCGTCGAAGAGCAGTCCGGACCAGGCGAGAATCTCCTCGTAGATACCTTTAGCTTCGGCGGCGATTTCGATATCCTCTTCATAAATTTGTGCTTCCTCCAGTTCGCCACGAGTCTCAGCGAATATGGTCTTGGCGAAGATAACTTTATCGGATAGTTGCGCCGCCTTGCGATTGGACATTTCCTGATGAGAGAAACCAAAATTGCCATGGAGAGTAGGACGTCTGGACAGTTGACAATAGGACAGATATGTCAGACAGGATGGACAGTAGGACACAGAATGGACAGTAGACAGGAAGGACAGCATTCGGGGGAGTCTATTCGTACTTTGTGCTAATAAATTAGTGCAGTTAGCTAGTTCTAATTAGCTTAGGTAATTCGCGAATCAAGGCTAGGCAGGACAGACAGGAAAAACCGCTTACAAGAATGGGTCAATTCTGAAAACTGGCACTGATAAAGAGACCCACCCATTCCATTTTATCCTATTATAATTTATCTTTATCAAAAAATTGCGCGGGTGTCAATGTTGCAACGATTTGTACAACATGCTTCGCTTTTGGCTCAAAATGAACTCACTCATCAGGTACGTAGGTACACAAAACAAAATGGATGATAGCTTATCGTGCGTTATGACTAATGTCGATTTAGTCGCCGTGTCTATGAATGAATAACCCAACTGTTGAGATGTGTTACAGTTACTGTCCGATCCCACATGAAAACCGAACTCTACATGTTACAGCTAGGCACCACCGGGCAAATACTGATCGATTTGTTCCGAGTCTCCAGAAATCACGATCGTGAATATTCGATCAACTGCATTCGGTGACCGTTGTTACTGTATTTCCGACCCTTTGGGTAACCGTTCGACATCGCTGTCCCTCGCTGCCTGAAAAATTGAGAAGAGAGGTGTAAGAGGGCAAATTTCTGGTGAAGAATCGTTTGAAACTTTATAGTGGATTCCCAAATCCGGCTTTTGAAAAGTGTCATCTTACAAAGTTCTGGATCAAAAAGAAGGAAGAGGCATGAAGATTTCACCGGCCCTCTAGCCTCTTTTTTCGGTCCTTGGATCATTCAGATGAAAACTCTCTCTCTAACTCGAGGAACTTTGCTGCTTCAGAACCTCAAGAATCCCCAAGAACCTCTCCACCCACCAATCAATCAAATTGAAGCAAGTGAAAAAAATCCATCTACTTACCTTGACTTTGCACGAATTCGCCGCCGAAAAACGATTCGCCCATCATCATATCGTCCATATCGAACATCATCGGACCACCGCCGCCGCCTTGGCCGTTATGGATGCCGCCTTCGTGGAAGAATATCGGCACTTGTTGACCGTCGCCATCATCGTTCCATAAATCGTCCAAATTAATCGTGAATTGATGACCGCTGCGATGGAATTCGTGGAAATGACCGCCTTTTCCGCCTTGTTGGTGATGATGGAAACCTAAGTTTGAAAAATAGAAAGTTGTATTAGTACCATTTCTCATCCTCACAAAAAATGAACATTGCGAAACGGACTTACTTTCATCGAAATTCTTGAAGAATTCCTTGAAATCGAAATCGTCCGAACCGTGATGATTGCCCTCGAACGCTCCATCGCCGAATTGATCGTACTTCCGCCGTTTTTCCGGATCGCTGAGGATTTCGTAGGCTGAAAAGAATACAAAAAGTTACCAACTAGAAAGAGGCACTCACAGTGGGAACCGACCGACCTCGGCGCCGCATTGACTCCCAAAACTGACACGACCCTATCCTGAGCGCACTTTACACTGCGCGAGAGTGTAAAGTGCGCTCAGAACGATCTCCAGCCCACCAACCGGTCAGTCTGGAGTTGTGCGGGCGCAGAGATCGGTCGGTCGTTCGGCTTCTGAAACATCAAAACTTCGACGACTTACCTTCCGCGATTTCTCGAAATTTCACTTCGGCCTCCTTCTCCTTATTTCGATCCGGATGATATTGCATCGCCAATTTACGAAACGCCCGTTTGATCGCTCGATCGTCCGCCGATTTCTCCACGCCCAAAATCGAATAGTAATCTTTGGCCAATACGATAATTATTGATTCCAGGAATATTCCGATCAAAATTGCGATTTTGTACAAATCCATCGTCGCTAGTCGTTTCGTTTCGTTCGAGAGCTCGCTCTGCAAATGGAGAACAATTTTACAGTTAGGTAGGAGACTATAAGGATACGAACATCCGGTTTTGCTCAGTTTAGTAAGAAACAGGATTGAAAGAAACTGGTTTAGCAAGTTCAGCTGTCAGTCAGCTGAAGAAGGGCTTCCAGCGTCATAAGAGCGATTTCAATGAAGTAAAAACAACGATACTCGGATTGAAATACCTCTCGATTTCATGCACAGTCAATTTGCACATTTCATGAATTATTTTACTGTAATCTCAAATTCCATAGAATTCTCGAGTCAACTTTTCTCAAGGCTCAAATATAATTGCATTGTCTGCACTTTTAACACTAGTCCTCAGCTCATTGAGCCATTCAAATGAAAATGAAAAAGAAATCAAATAACTTCAAAATATCAATGACTCACCAAAAACTGAAGTTACATACACGGTAAATTCTCTTCCTCCTCTTCGTCGATATTCGATTCGTTCGTTTCCTTCGACGGCATGATGGCGGCTCGAGAGATGCCGAAGAATTGTTCGGGTTTCAAATGACGCCGACGAGCGGAAAATTTCCATCCGAGATGACCGTGGCAATGCGAGCAATTGATTATTGTCCAGGCGTAGCTGAAGAAAAAAACGATTACACTTACCAGAAGAAACTCAGAAAAGAGAATACGATTCAACTTACCCAGGAAACCACGAGTTTTCGGTCGTCGGATATCCATGTTCGGCGAATCCGACGGCCTCGGTTAGCGTTATCGTTTCGTGAACATATCCGTGCGAATTCACGAATGCGCCGATTATACCTGCAAAGGAGAAAGCGTTTACAAAGTTGCAGTCAAAAGAAAAATTCTCGACTTAGCCGAAATGTACACTCATAAGAAACCTGACACACTCGCTAATTAGGGAAATCAAAACAGCAAACACTAGCCCAACGGAAACCAAATCAAACAAAAATCAATGCCCAAACCCTCCCACAAATGTGCCACAAATTCCAAAACCGAACTGTCTACTTACCCTCCAACGACATACTGAACAAACTCGACTTTTGCCCGATCTTCGTCGAACATCCGCTACACACCAAAATCGTGAACTGCTTGATCAACGATAATTCGTAACGCAAACGTTGCAATGCGCAATTGATGCCCAATAATCGCAATTTTGTCTCGTTGTCCAACGGTAAATTCGCCGCCACCCAATAGCTGAAGTCGACTGGTAATTTCGACAAATCCTCGACGCGTTTCGGATCGTACCAATCTTGTAATTCGCCTTTGATTTGTCGAATGACGTCGGTCTGAAAATCAGGAATCAGAATGTCCAACAGAGATAGACTGGAGAAACGGGACCGACCGACCGATCAGGGCGCTCGCAAAACTTCATACTGACACTTGCGCGTGCGATCGTCCGTTCTGAGTGCACTTTACACTCCGTACGAGAGTGTAAAGTACGTTCAGTAACTTATAGGTCAATCTGGAGTTTTGCGAGTGTGCAGATCGGTCGACTGATCAATCAATCGATTAGTCGCTACTTACGATATCGTATTGCTTGTAGACGAACCACGGCCACGGGGTGAATGCGGAAGCCATGTATTTCGAATCCTGAAACGAAAATTCGATCGTATCTCCATTACCAAATCAAAAAATTACAAAAAAAAATCTCTTACCCGTTTGGAAGCCACGGACTTCCTCAACGATACTTTCGATCCGATCGCTTGCATGGCACCCGTACACGGCAATTCGACCGAGGCCAGCGGCGAACCCAACGTAATTTCGGGTAGAATTTTGATTTTGGCGATCAGAGTCCTGAAAAAGAAAAATTTCGAAATCTGACTAATTTGAAGAAACTATAATAAAAATGACTCGAAACATCGCTTACCCATCGATTTGTCTTTGAGTTTCCACAATTTCGAATCGTTCTCGACCGACGGCGCGTACTTTGATCGATGTAATCTCGTGATCGGTGGCTTCCTTGAACGCCAATACTTGCGTCAATGTTCCCAAACGCGATAAGCCTTCGAAATCTTGCGGCGGACGGAGATTGTGACTGGAAAATTCGAAAGAAGAAATGGATTATTACATTCGAGAATCATCAAACTCAAAAAATTTCAAAAAATTGTTCACTTACGTAACAGTAACCACGCCGAACAATTGACTCCGAGCGATGATTGTTCGAAACATGGAAATCGCCCGCGGATGCAACGATTGCAATGGGAACGTTTGACCGGGCATCAGGATCATATTGGGCACCGGGAATAATGGGATTCCCTCGACGATCGAATTATCCTCGAAGACGCCACGATTACCAGCGCCCACTTCTTCCAAATCGCGGCCGAGATACTGAAAACGAACATGACGAAAATAGAATTGGACGAGAGAGAATTCCGGGAACCGACCGACCTCGACGACCGCAGAACTTCACACTGACGAATATGAGGAGGAGATGGCGGACCCCAGCGCACTTTACACTGCGCGCGCAAAGTGTAAAGTGCGCTGAGACCTATCCGCTCGCTCAAATTCGGTCAGTGTCAAGTTCTGCAGTGGCCGAGGTCGGTCGGTCCGTGAATTTTCTCCTCCAACAGCCAAAATTTCAAAAATCAATCTTACCACCTCTCAATTGCAAAATCGGAAAACCAAATTCCAATCAACTTACCGAATGCGTCGCGGGCAAACTTCGATTGAACGTGACCTTCCGTTGAGCATGATTATTTCCGTGACTCGTCCCTGGTGCGTCCGAATTTCCTACTTCGCCATCGACATTTTCGTTTCCACCGTTTCGACTTCCACGTGCTCCCATCAATTTTCGACGTTTCCTTTCGTCGGCGTCCACAATGTCGACGGAATCGTCCGAACTACTCGACGTTTCGATATTGTCTTCGCCTTCTTCGTCCTCGTCTTCGTCGGATTCGCCTGAAATCGATTCAAGATTATTATTCACATGAAAACCGTCGAAAATATTTCCGAAGCTTACAAAAAAAATACTTCGGCGATAAATGGATCAAAATTCACGTACCGACATCGTTTGGATCGTTTTCGAATGGTATTAATTCGTCGTCGTCCATTTTCGATTATTGATTTTTGGAGAAATCGACGAAGTGATCGTCTGCAAAATCGATCGATCGCGATCAGCTGTGGGTCGTCGCAGAATATTCTGGTTGATGTTTAGAGAGCGGATTGGTATTTCTCACCCGATTTGGAATTTGCAGTGATGAGGTAAGCTGAATATTTTGAATTGTTTTGAGACTTGTCTAAATTAACACTTTACATTTTATTTAAAAGTTAATTAATTTTAAACTAAACTTATCAGGACTTGAATGCTCGTGCAAAGTTTAACTTTAAATTTCCAAAACGAGTGAGTACTACTGTTTTTTAGACTTTTAGTTTCAGATAAATCCTAAAATTGACCGCAACCCGTTTTTAAACTATTTTTCCAAGGGATATTTTAAGATTAACTTTGCGTGTCTCTTATCGTAATTATCAAGCTTTTTCATTAATCTTAGACGTCTTAGACGTTTTTAAATTTCATCCGAGACCTAATTTTACCTCCCTGTTTTCCAAAATTTCCAAGATTTTCCGCAAATCAAAAAATCAAAATCAAAGATCAAGAAAATCGAAATCAAAAAATCAATCTTTTGTACTGTATTTTGCTTATCCGATCGAATTATGAACAACCGAGATGACAATCCGCCAATTTGTAATCCCTCATCGAATTCGAAGGAGTTGGAAACGCAAACTTTGAAATCAGCAGACGAGTTTGGTAAGTTTCCGATTTTTCTTGATTGATTGATTTTTTTATTGGTTGTGTGTTACTTTTTCTGTTTTGAGACTTGCTGTTTCTGGAAAGCCGAAGCTTTTCGTTTCTTAGGAAACTGAAAGTTCTTTAGTTTTCTGCGTGTCTGATATTTTTTGTTGCTATGTATTTTATGTATTTTTTTTGTACACAGTACTGTATCTTTTCTTTCTTCCTTTTCAGCCTCATCATTAAACCACAATCGAAGTTACGATCAATTTTCATCGCACAACGATTCCGCCGACAATGTACGATTTACCGGTGAAGAATTCGACGAATCGACGGCGCCCGGACGACCGATCAATTCGTTGTTGACAATAAACCGCAACGACTCGACGCCGACGTTCAGTTTGACGTTGGCCGACGACGATTTGATCGGCGGCGGTGGCGATGACGATGGGCGATCGGAGGAGAATATCGACGATCAACATCTGGGACATCATCGTCCGAGTTTGGAACATCAATCGAGCAAGATCGCCGAAATTGTCGAACACGCCGGTCCGTCTTCATCGACGTCGAGGGAATCGGACGATGGGAATGTTACGGTGGTAAGTTGGAAGTTTTACTTTTTCCTTTCGGTCTATGCTTCTCGAAATTTTGAAGAATTGACCGTTTCTCGTTTCATTTTTAGCCAACCGTGTCGGACGAAACGGCGCTGGCCGCTGGAGCTTGGAATTTGGCATCGAGATCGAATTCGGCAATATCGACAACGTCAACGGCGGCGACCGAGGAAGAATTCTCGCCGAGCACTTACATTCGACAACGACTCAAACACGTATTCATTCTCTCGAACGCTGGGAAGCCGATTTATTCGAGGTAAGTTTTTCCGAAGAATCGACCGCCTACTATGGCAACACAAAAATCGACAATGAGCTGGCCGAAGAAGAGGAACACATGGCGGCAGGCGGCTGAGTATAAAGTGGACAGGCCGGACAGGCACACTCTACCGTCAGTCCGGCGGTGCTTTCTTTAGACTCGCTGATTGTTGGCTTTGCATTGGTGGCTTGTGGTCGGTTTCTGTATTTCTCTGACGACTAGAACGTTTCAATTTCATAAACATATCGTTCGTAACTGTTTCGCCTTTCAGATATGGCAACGAGGAAGAACTGAGTTCGCTGATGGGCATTATGCAAGCTTTGGTCTCGTTCGTATTGTCGAGAAATCACTCCAACGATGGCGCGGACGAATTGATCAGTATTCGAGCCGGCTCGTGGACGTGCGTATTCGTACATCGATCGCCGTTGATCTTGGTCGCCGCTTCTCGATCGGCCGATTCGTACGCTCAATTGCAACAATTATTGTTCGCCGTGCATCAACAGATATTCAGCATTTTAACCTCGGCTCAATTGACGAAGATCTTCGAGAGTCGGACGAATTTCGACTTGCGACGATTGTTGACCGGAACGGAGAAATCGTTTCAAAATTTGATCACGTTAACCGAGACGAACGCTTCGTTATTTTTGAACGCCGTCAAAATTCATCCGATGACGGCGTCGGTGAGGGATTCGCTCGGACAAGCTATTTCGCATTATACTGGGAAGATGAAGGTAAGCTTACGTGTGTTCTGTTTTACTTTTTGTTCTATTAAAAAGCTTGATTTTTGCTCCTCTCTTCCAGAACAGTCTCGTTTTCGCCATCGTCGTGGCCAATGATCAATTGGTGACGATCGCGCGAATGAAGCGTTATCCGTTGCATCCGTCCGATTTGCATTTGATTATCAATTTGGTCGCGGCCAATCCGTCGTTCAAGAATGGCGAGACATTCGCACCTTTGTGTCTGCCGATCTTCGATAAGTCGTAAGTTGACTTTTCTTATCTTTTGGGGTTTTTTCTTTTTGTTTTTAAAAATCTCGTTTGGTAGGTTAATTTGGATCGTTTTCATTTTCAGGGGATTCCTTCACGCTCATATTTCGTATTTGAGCGACGATTGTCGAGCTTGTCTATTATTACTCACCGTTGATCGAACCGCGTTTTTCACCTTGAGCGATGTGAAAAAGAAAATAGTCGAGGTGAGTGCGCTTGGTTTGTTTCACACATTTTTGTTCTTTGGCTGATTTGGGAGTAATTGGGTTTTTGGTTTTATGGCCGTTGAACTTTCGGGCTTCACGTGGGAGTTTTTGGGTCTTTACTTTAACTTTTGGAACCTCTTAGAATTCCAACCCCTTTTGGAGTACCTGGGTCCCACCGACGGTTTTGAGGCTGATTGATTTGAATTCTTCCCTTAGGCTTTCAAAGTTCCCTTTTCCTTGGACCTTCATCGCCCTTCTGCGATGAAAATTCTGATCATACAACTTACTGTAACTGAAATTGACGTCTTTCCGTTTCAGAAATTGGATAAATCAAAAACGTTGCCTTTATTTTCTGAATGTGTGCTACGAAGAAATTCATTCCGACTAAACGAAGTAAGGCCACTCCCAGGTTTTTTACCGTTTTTGGTTTAGTTTGGTTCAGGTTTGTCGTTTTCTTTCTTTCTTCTTCTTTTTTGATTTCTGCCTTTTTCTTTCTCGTTTTGTCTTCCCTTTACCTTTTGCTTTCTACTTCTTGCTTTCGTCCAGCATTGTTTCCTTTCGCTGTCCTTTCTTCGACAACAACTGTGTAATTTCAATACTTTCTCTTTCTTTGTGCAGGTGGGCGTCAACGACTTGTGGCATTTCCTCTACAAGAATCAATCCGGTCACCAATTCACGTGTCCACAATTCGATCCGCCCTACACGGAATCGGCCGCTCAAAAACGTTTATTCGCGACTTATTTGCGAGTTCATCATCGAATGCATACGAGTGGGCATCCGTTGAAGATTTTATTCACATCAGGCGGGTCGGAAGCTGTTCTCGGTTGGGTGAGTACTGGTCTTTTTTTGCAAAGCTTTGTATTTTTCTTGCAAGAGAGATCTCGGGCTTTTTTCTGACCAAATCACTGGTTAGTTGAGTGAATCAATCGCTAACTTTTATTTTCAGGTGACATCAAGTTTCGAGCTGTACGCAGTCTTCGCGCCACTCACGCCCAAAACGGTGGCCATCGCCAAAGTGGATCGATTGATGAAATGGTTGAAGAAAGAAGAGAATCAACTATTCATCATGAATCCGCCGTTGTATTAGTGATCATATCGATTTTTTTCGGTCAGTTTGATTATTCTTGGCTGTGATGAAGAAAGATTATCACTCGTGTCGTGTTCTGGTCTCTTTGAAATCATCGTTGGTGAGATTCAGCGAGAAGTTATTTCGTTAGCCGTGTTCTTGCCTAGTATAACTTAGATTTCTCCTTTTAGCCGTGCAGTATTCATACCGCTCGACATTCTGCCGCCTGACTCGTCGATTTCCTCTGCGACAAAACGGCGCCGTTTGTTTTTCGGACCCGATCGATCAATCGAATATTGTTTCCAACGTCGATAATTTCGAATTATTTGAATGAATTCTTCGGTATTGAAATTGTTTCGATGATTATTTTGTGAAAATTTAGACGATTACCGACGAGCGGAACGGAAATTCACGAGAGGACGGTTCGAAATCTTCCGAACAATTTTGGGATTTTGATCGAGAGGACCGATTCGACGTGGAAAATGGGATCGATCAAAGGCCACGATGGTATATTTTGTTATTGCAACGAGGACGCCGGATGCGGCGACAACGAGACTTGCCTCGCGCCGCCGAACGCCAAATGTTTCCATTTCATCGAGGACGTTTACGATGAAACGACGAAACAGATCGAAATCAATCACGTTTACGGATGTCTACCGCCCGAAGAAGGCGGTTCGCTCTTCCAGGTAAGAGTCATTAGTTTTGTTTTAATTTTTGTTCCTTTTTATGTATTTTTTAATTTTATGATTTCTTGTTTGGGGTTCCGAAGACTGTGGATTTCCTTTTGATAACTCCTGGATTTCCGTGGATTTCTTTGAATTATTTTGTTTTTATTCTAAAATTCCACTAAAACTTTTCAGTGCCACGGCGATTTAGCGCCTCATTTCACGCCGAAAAGCATCGCGTGTTGTTGGGATTCGGATTATTGCAATGTGAATATCACTCCGAAGTATAAATATTTTGGAACGGCGCCTACGCGTAAGTAGTACTATGCTTTTCTATCCTTTTTTATACGAGAGATCAGTGGTTTGAGATTGATTTGTTTGATAACGAGCGAGGCTGGGAAACGGTTTTTCACTGTAAAGGCTAGTTTAGCGTCAGGTTAGCTTGGCTAGTAGAGAGGCTGGTAGGTCTGAAAACGTAGGCATTCGTCGAACAGAGGGCTGGCGAGAGAGGGGCGAGGGGGAAGCAGGGGAAGGAAGAGAGAAGGAAAAGGGTTGAAAAGGCCCGACCGACAGGCGCCATTCGACTAATAAAAACCTTTGCGCGCTCGAGGTGGGGGTCGTGGTGATTTAGGGGAGGTGCGGTGGGTTTGTAAGAAGTGCCCATTTATGGATGGATAGTCCTGCCCCCTTTCGGGACAATATCGACTTTTGCCCGGAGGAGCTGACAATGAGCACAAAGTACTCTAGGCCAGTTGACCTGTGTGAGGCGACTGTACTGTACAGCAAGTGCCGCCCGCCGCAGCCTGGCGGCGCCACCTGTTCGATCATTTCCTCTAGGCTATTCTTATCAGTCCTCCAGCAGATGCGCCAGCTTCTCAAAGATTTGAACTGTCCTTTTTCCTTTTCAGCAATCGAGAAAGGTACAATCGATTCGAAGTTCGGAATCACGTTGATCGCGTTGGCCGCATGTTTCGTTC
>JAQGCW010000558.1:0-10867 GCA_034700065.1 Mesodorylaimus bastiani | reverse complement strand
GGTCATTCCATTTTGCGTTTTCCTCAAATCATAAGCTTACCCGAGTCGATCGAAAATAGTCTTCGTCTTGACCGTGGTAGGCGCAATCGTGGTTCTCTTCGCCACCAGCAGTCTCCTTTGTCCATCGACCAACTTGACCACTTCGCTCGACGATGGTTTCGCGCCCAAACGTTGCAGAGCGCTAATTTTCCGAGCCATCTTGTCCGATTCCAATCGTCCATCGTACTCTCCGTCCGTGGTCGAGGTGACTTCGGGTGAGCCTTAAAAGCGCAAGAGACTTTTCAGAAAACTAATCCTAAAAGAATGGAAACAAAATCGCTTACTTTCTTTGGTTCCCGACGCGAATGAGACGCTTTTCCGCAGCAGTCTGGCCGCCATGTTCGACAGTTGCCATCCATCATCAGCATCGTCCTCCTCGTCGTCCTCAATCGCCGACGAACCCCTCGCGGGTGATGGCGAGCTCTTGACCACGGCGCCTAATCGATCGAAGACGGATTTGGGCGATGTCGATTGCTTCGATTTAGCCGAAGAGGCGGCGGCGGCTTTCTCCAATAATTGTCGGCTCCGTTCGGTCGTTCCCTTCGGCATATTCACTCGATAGACCACATCGAAGTCGGGTGCCGATTGACGTCGGATTTTTGTTGGAACCGAGATCGCAGTCGTGCTGGTGGTGGTTCTGACGGCCGTTTTGGGAGAAGCTGAAACGAGAAAACCTGAATTAGGTACCAAATCGGCAGTCAACAAAAACTCGAGAGCTAGAAGATCGAAGAATCGAAGATTTACTTACCCATCGAATTTGAACTCGCTGAACTTGTGGCCACCGTCGTCCGTTGTACGGAAACGCTCGAGACTTTCGCCGGCGGTTCTCTCATTTCGACGTCATCCTAAACAAAAACCATGATCAACAAGGGAAAAATAAGTCACACCACAAGTCAAATCAATTTTCAAAGCGAATCCCACTTACCGTATTGGCAGCCATTTTCGCCTGTTTCAAAATCGCCAATACATCGCCGACCGCCGTGATTCCGACTTCGTTGAGTATCGATTTCGTCAAATCGCTCATCATATTCCATTGGATTCGATGTTCTTGAAAGAGCGACGAATACTTGGACGAGATTTTCGACGGGAGACCAGCGTTTTCGAAGAATTTCATCCATTTTGCGGTTTCTGAAACATGAAGTCGCGGATTATGTTGCAACAGTCGATCGAAAGATAAATCAAGTCAAGAACAGTCGCAAAATGAAACCACAAAAGAACTTTCTTACCTCCAGCCATCGTCTCCGTTTCGCCTTGATCTTCTCCAAACAACTATCCGAATAGTTTTTGATCTAAAAGAAGACCAAGCTTTCAAAATCAAATGTCACTGATTTCTATCAAAATATGAAGAGCTCCAAGCTCATCAAGTCATTCAAAATCTGTCTCAAACCATCCCAATAGTTTATTATCACACAAAATCCAGAAACAAAAAATATAATATAAACCGCACCAATAGCCAACTCTCTCGCAAGACCAGAAACGAGCCCGAGCCGACGCGCAATGCCAAAACGATTGCAATGATCCCAAATCGGTTCACGGGCGATCAGTGTCCTTCCTTTTCTCTTCGAAACGCTTCCAATTCCTTTTCCAGTTCATCCATCGGTGTGAAATTGGTGATCGATCGTGTTACCCACCACATGACGAACGGTTGAGTCAAGGCGATGAACAGGACCAAGTAGAGCTTTCGTTTTCGTCCCTCGTCGTAGGTGCTGCTGTCCAGAACGTACGATTTGACGCTACGAATCTGAAAAAGGACAGAAAAATATCTGATGAAAATGAGGACGATAAAAGGAAAAGCAACAGAAAGAGACTCTTACCAGGAAGAAAACCGCCGCCAATGAACAATATCCGAGAGCGCAATAGTAGAAATACGAATCACCGATTGCGTACGCGAACAAACTGATGATCATTCTGAAATTGAACAGTCCGTTAGATTCTCCGAGGAAAGCCTCGAAATTTCTCGAAATCGCAAATCGTGGAGAGACCCTCGATTCATAACAGAAGCACACGATTCTTAGAGTTACTTACCCAACGTATTTGTATCCGGTATAAGATAAAACGTCCCAAACGGTCAACGCTGACGTAATGCTGATGACGTACTTCGTGAGTAGAACCACCAGATTCTCGGCGAATAACCACGCCAGCAAGCTGCTCGAAATCAAGCCCAATTGCTCCGGGCTGAATCTGAAAATCAATCGATAAATCATTAATTATACGTCGAAACGAAAATTAGCAAGAAATACTCGTACCTGTCTTGCGTTCCCAAAATCCATCCGGCGACCAACATGTACGTGATGATGGCCATGACTGAAAGAAAAGAGCAAGTTACTGACAAATCTTTGAGAGAGAAACAACTGCTTGTACTTACGCGGAATATACAAATCGTTGGCATTCACATCGATACGTGGCTTTGGCGGTTCGCTATCGCCTTGGCTGACGACGGCCCAATTCTGTAATCGGAAAACGCTCATTGTCAGTTAGAGAACAGTGAAGTGCCCAATCGAAGAGAAAATTCTTACCCTATGAACGAAAGGCAATAGGATCTTGGCCAATTTCTTCCCAACATACGCGTTGTCCACATCGAAATAATGCTTCAAACGTGCCACCGAGACGACCTTCTCGAGCTGAAAAAAGAGGAAATGTTCGAAGTAAGGCGCGCTGCATGAATGGTCTCCAGGGAATGGAAACGGTATACAGTAGAGAAGATGGTAAAATTCTAGGGAGGGCCAAACGCCATGGTCATTTTCAAACACAGGCTCCAAGGCGCCTGCAACTTCGAAAATGTCCGTTCACATACAGTTTGTGAACAGACTGATATCGCCCTCCACGCTTCCCCGAGCCCCCGAAAGCCCTAAAGACCCCAAAACATCCAAATGCCAAATTTCCACTCACCTTCTGTTTGCTCTGTTCGGCGAATTGTTCTCCGTACGCTCTGGCCATGTTCATCATCGGTTGAGAAGCAGCGAAACTGGCGGCCATATACGGATCGAAGCCGGACGAAGCGGCGCCAGCGGGCGAATAGTACGGTTGTTGGTACGGCGCTTGTTGGAACGATTGCTGCGGTGATGGCGCCGAATAATAGGGAGATTGCTGTTGCGGCGGCATGTGACCGTAATCCGGTTGTTGTTGCTGTTGTTGTGGCCGATGGTAGCCTGAAAAGGAAATGGTGGTCATTGAATGCAAAGGTTCATGATGGAATGATTTATGGGTCTGGAAGATCTGGGACCATGGGATCTCCAGAAGCTACCCAGAAGATTGCGCCCTGGTAATTCAGATCAGGCCCAAATCGTGGAAAAATCAAGAAAACATCCTACTGTATCAACATATCCACAGCGCGTTAATAAAATTACTGAACTAAACTAACAAAAACTCAATGAAAAAATGTGCTTACCTTGCCCGTTGAAAGTCGGTGGCTCCATTTCTTCGATTCAATCTTGATTATTCGCTTGATCAATCAATCGATTACATGAACGAATTCCGAATTGTCGCACAATTGCTGAAATTTCCGAAACGTGGCGACCGAAATCCTTTCTCCAAACACAACCAATGAGTGAAAGCGGATGGCCGTCTAGTTCCTGCAGCGGGAAAAACGATCTAATTTTCATCCAGTATCAGAGCTTTAAAAAATATTTATCGGTTTCTCCGATGAAAAATACGACGCAGAAAACGACGACGGATTCAAAATTCTTTTATTTCAACAGTATCAGAAACCATCTCAATAACTTCAACAACTCCCTCATAAGCGTAATTCCTCGAATTTCACGTATCGACCTAATGTTGTTCCGTTTCATCCTTCTTTTCCGGACGCGTACCGCGGATACGACCAGTACGACGAGCGGCGATCAAACCGACCTGAACAGGGATCAGATTAGAAAGTGTAGAAACTTTTTAAAGGAGGGCATAAGGATTTCCTTGACCACCAATTGAAAAAAACCTAATATACCCGGGTCTCCATTCTAATGGGCCCCAAGAACTTCACAGAAAAATCAGGAGATAACTTACCTTGCGACCGTGCGAAGCATCCCTTCGAATGGTGGACGGTTTACCGATGTGCTGATGGTTACCACCGCCGAACGGATGGTCGACGGGCTGAAAAGCAAACCAATATAGTAACCGATCTCTTCCACAAAATTTCAAAATGACTTACATTCATGGTAACACCACGAACCACCGGCCAGCAGTTGCGTTTGGCCTTGTATTTCCAGTACGAACGACCGGCTTTCAATACGGGCTTGTCCGTACGACCACCGCCAGCCACGATGCCTGAAATTGAACAAATAATTAGTGTTAAACTGAGCGAGGTACGAAACAACGGAATTCTTACCAATCATAGCGCGATTCGTCGAGCTCAAAACCTTCTTGGCTCCCGATGGCAAACGAACGCGCGTCTTCCTCGTGTCCGGATTGTGGGCGATGACCGTCGCGTAATTGCCTGAACAGAATCAAATTTTTAAAATGAAAATTCAAGAAAAGAGATGGCAACACTTACCGGAAGTACGAGCCAAACGACCGCGATCTCCGGTTTTCTCCTCGACGTTGCAAATGATGGTTCCTTCGGGCATGGCGGCCAACGGCAGGACATTTCCGACTTGAACGGCGGCTGAAAAGAACAAACACTGTAAATTTCATTCCATCCAGATAAAATCTGTGATAAAAAATGAGAAATTACCTTTCTTTCCGCAAAAAACGAATTGTCCCGTATGGAGACCTTCCGGCGCGATCATCGTCTCTTTTCGCAACTTGTATTTGTACGGATCGCGGAAAACCACCAAAGCCAACGGAGCGCCACGGCCCGGATCGTGGATGATGTCCTAAAAACCATGAAATCAATCAATCAACATACGTATGTATAAAAAAGTATCAAGAAGATTACTATGTACAGTATTGCAAAAACTAATACATATGTACTGTACTAATAAACTAATTTTAAAATTATTTACTTACCCTGACCACTCCTTTGATGTATCCGTGACGTTCGGCATAATCGACGGGTCGCAATTTCGCCGCGCCTTTTCGATGTTTATTGTGGGCCTTGAAAATATGACCCGAACCTTTCCTCTGCGAACGAATTCGTCGACCCATTTCTGAAAAACATAAGAATTTTCAAAATTCCACAAAAAATTATTTACTCAATGAAAACAATAAATTTCAAAAAAATTGGGAGTCTACTTACCAAATCGATCGTTTCAATTCGATAACCGGTCAACAATTTTTTGATCTAACTATCCAAAATATGATCAATCAATCAGAACGAAACGACGAAATCGATTCTTCTCCAAAACTTTGGAAGAGAAAAAATTATTTTTGTGAACAACAATTTCCGTAGAATTATTTGTCGGCCAGTTTTGGTTTGTCATAAGTGGCTAAGTGATTTTCAACCGCGGGAAATTCAAATACAGGATGTCAAAACTGATCAGCAAAACCATTGCATCAAGTTCAGCCTTCCAAACCACAAATCGATCTCGATCATATTATATTATACATTGAATTCATCGAACTATTTCTCTCATATACATTTTCAAAATCCATGCAAAATGAAACTGAACGGGCATAATTAGAAAAAAGCAAAAAACTGAAAAAATCCCAACGAATGAAAAATTAACCTCCACACTCCAAAAAACAACACAATTTTTTTCACGCCCGCGATACAAGAAAACAGAAAAATCAGGAAGATGGAAAGCTCTGTACAGCTTCTTGCCCAATTTGAAAAATGAATTTCGAAAGGGAAAAACGTTCGGAGGCGCAGAGAAAAAAAGTGCATGATCGAAAAAATAGTCGATATATATATTTTATGTCCTAACATCCGCTTTCTTCACTTCCGCTGATTGTTCCTGATGCTGAAAGAGAACGGAATCGTTCTAGCCTGGATCAAGAGAAGCATCAGTGCATACTATGGTCATCCATTTCGATACTGGGATTGCCCGATCCCTCCGGTCCCCAAACGCGGACGGTTCCATCGTCGCTGCACGAAACGAGCATGCTCGGGTCGACGGGATTCCAACTGACCGCGTTCACAACGCCCGAATGACCGCGAAGCACGGCCGCCGGTTCCTCGCGATCGCGATGCCAAATGTAGACGTTGCCATCTGCAAATGGAAATAAGACAGATTAGGTTGAGCTGTAGAGCAGCAGAAACCCAAGTCCCACATGATCAGAACTCAGCAAATGAAAACGCCCGAAAAAGCAAAATGTGCCTTACCTTCGCTGCCACTCGCGATGAAATCTTGATTGATTCCTCCGAAACACGAAAATATCGTGTAGAATCCTTGCGTCGTTCCGCGGTAACGTCGTACGAGCGAACGAGTCTCCAAATCCCACAAATGGACTCCTTGGTTGGCAATATTGCATGCGGCATAGCGATCAGATGCATCGATCGTGAAATTCATCAACGAATGATCCTCCTTGATCCTAAAACGGCAATGATGGCAAGTTAAATTTGATGTCCGAAATATAAGGAGAGAACGACAGCAACAAATCCAACAAAATTTCAGTAAAGTACTTACAGGGTCTTGTCGGCCATGTCGTCGAAGCAGTAACTTCGAATTCGATGATGCGTATCGGCCGCCAAAATCGTTCGGCCATCTTTTCGGCAACGTAAGCACCGGATTCTTATGCCTTCCCAACTCTCGACAACGTTTCCGTCCAAATCCTGCAAAACAGCTACATATACTTCTCAGAAGACACGTAAAAAGATCCACAAGCAACTTACGCAAAGATAAAATTGGCCTTTTGTTCCACCGCAAACGATTCGTTGCCCATCCGTGCACCAGGCCACCGTGCTGATACTGTCCTCCGGCGAATGATTCATTCGGACGCGTTGCTCGCCTCGCTGAAAATGGAAAAAAATTGAGTTATGTTCGGAAAGAGAAGAAGCTGCTGATCAGACTCACATCGATATCCCAAATCCACATGTCCGGTCCATCCTCTTGTCCAACGACGGCCAAATAACGATCGTCCGGCGACCAGGCGACGAATGAGGCGCCGTACGTATGGCCTTCCAATGGCGGCCGTTGCTTGAAACGTTTCGTGATCGGGTCCATTTCCCAAATAATAACCGTCGCATCTTTCGAGGCCGTTGCCAAATATCGTCCGCTGTGCGAGAATTGACAAAACCAAACTTCGTCGCTATGCGTCGTCAGCACTTGACGAGTATCGACTGGAAATGTCTGTCTGAAAATGGAAGAGGTTTGAAAACTATTAACTGCTGATCAGGAAAAAATCGAAAAGATCAACCTTACCTGCCGCAGGAATGATCGGTCAGCGCAGAATGAGTTTGAAGAGACAACGGCACGCTCGTATTGTGCAATGAACAACGATTTCTTTGCATGTCCAACGCTTGTTGCAATAAAATTTCCAAACGTCGTGGTGGCAACATGACGGAAGCTGGTAGAAAACCTAAAAAACGGTACCGTACTCTTCGGTTGGAAGGTAATTAATTCACTACAACAGGATTTGATATATGTCATAGAGAATCAGTAAACTCACAAGCCCCAGAAACCACAAAAATCCTGAATTCCAACTGCACAACTACAATTCTCAAAGACGACTCACCTTGCAATCGTTCCATGAGTTTTTGACGAGCTTGAACCGACGAGCCTTCCCAATTCGCCACTCGTTTCAGGTCCGCCGGATTATTGAGCATCAAGAAACTAAAACATAAAAATTCACCGTTAGTCAACTCCAAAACAAAGTCCAAAAGAAAAGAAAAGAAAATCACAACTTACGAAGATAATTCGTGAACTCTCTCCGTCTTCTCTTGCATCGGACTCAATTCGCTGCGTAGGACTTGCAACGTTTCGAGGACTCGGCCTTTCTCCAATAATTCCAAATATTTTTGCTCCAATATGATGAATCTCATTTCGTTCAAATGTTCCGGACGTTCGACGAATGGACGCAACGAATTCAAATCTCGAATTACGTTATCCCACGAACCGGCCAATACGTCCTGGCGGAATTTGGCGGCGGCCGGGTGCTCCAAACGGCATCCAGATTCCTTGATGAGCATTTCCACGGTTTCGCTGAAAAATGCAGAACATATTTTCATAACAAATTTCATTAAAAATCTAAGGAAAGAAGACTTACTTCATTCCCATATTCCTCAAATGTTGTCCAATAACGCGCACCAATTCTCGATCGGACGAAGATAATTCGGCCGCCGGAATTCCCAATCCGTCCATGTCGTTCATCGATTGGCCCATTCCACCGTTCTCGGATTGGGGCGATGGCAGAAGTACGGACGCCGATCCCGAACCGTTTTGAACGCCTCCGGGATTGCCGATTTTCTTGAGAAGTCGTGCCGCAACACTCGTCGATCCACCGCCCGATGATCCGGACGCCGGAGATGCCATCGAAGCCGCCGCCGTACCAGCTCCACCGCCACCAACGCCGCCGCCGCCGCCGGAAGCTTCTTGCTGCTGCTGTTGATCCAACATGCGCTGCTTTTTGGTGGGCGGTGGGCTGGTCGGCGGTGACGGCGATCGGCGAGATTCCACTTCGGCAATTTTCAACGAGGCCAGCCTGTGCCAAACTGCTGAGATCTTCGGACTAGGAGACGCTATTTTTGCTCGTCAATCTTCCACCGAAGTCTCGTCGTCGTCAAATAAAAATGGATGGAAATATTTCGTCGACCGGTTGAGAAACGTCGTTCGCTCGAATTGTGCCAAAACCGTTCCGTTCGTATTTTTTTAATTCGTTCGTCACTCGATAATAATTCCAAACGTTTTCTTCCTTCTTTTACTCTTTGTCGTCTTTTTCTCTCGCCTTTTTGCTCGTACACTCGTCCAATTGTTCGCACCAAATGAGAATCTAATAAAGAGAAAAAAGAATCATTAAAAATCCACGTTCTCATCCCCAATTCGTCAAGAATTATTCGGAAGAAACGCGATTTTCCGAATAATTTTCGAGAATTCGCGCATTTCGAATTTGGTAATCTCAGGATTTCTAGTGTCCAAAACTTTCAAGATGATTCAAAAGTATTATTTTTAGTCGTAACTATTATAATGTAGCCCTCCAAACTTTGACGAAAGAAAACGTGCTCACAAGCATCCAAGTCACGTTTAGGAGTCGAAGAAAATTCTCATCGAAGAACGAGCACGAGAGGGCGCACGGCGAGCACAGTCGGTTGTCAGCTGTTTCGCCTCTCCACCCATCCCTTCCCTATTCCATTCATGACCAGCCTGCGAATCGAAACGAATCCAAAAAACTGACCACCAATTTCAAAAAGGATCAAATTTCCTAATCAGTTAACTAAAATCTGGACTATTCAATCAGCTAACTAAACGAAAAAGACAAAGATAAGATAAAACGGAGATTCGAAACTCCTCCAAACTCAAGAAGGTTACAACAAAGTTGATGAAAACAGAATTTACTCATAAGAACTCGAAAAAAGTACAGGAAACTGGCGTAAAGTATCATCGATGCTTGTTCCAAGTTGGTTCGTTTCGTAATAATAAACGTTCGGGCGGATCGGAAACGTTCGGATTATCGTAGACGGTGTTGATCAAACGTTTTTGAGCCGGTTTAGTCAACGGTTTCCGATCGAGCTTCTCACCGAAATATCCGAATCCTCGTTTATCAAATCCGTGTTGCGAGGCTTCTTTCAATTCGTCGTGGACCGGATCGAGTTTTCCGCGAATCGTCGAACCCAGTCCAGTCCCGGGTGTCCAACCGTGCTTCTCCATCACTTTTCGCCCGAATCCGCCGTCGCCGTCCGGTTTGCTGGTACTCGGACCGTCGCCGTCGTCCGTGCGTGGTTTCTTCGTCTTTCTATCGTCTCGACTTCGTTGATTCGTCAATTGTAATTGCGAATTCGACGGTTTCCGCTTCCGAAACATCGATTCTACCAATTCGCCCGATCGTAGCATGGCCTCGCGACGAATTTGAACCGAATCTCGAGCGTCCTTATCGGCATCCGTCGGATCCACGTAGACGTTCGTATCGATATCCCAATCGTCGGCCCATTTCGCATCGGTGTCGGTTTCTTCTTGATCCCAATAATAAGCGTCCGTGTAGAAAACCAAGCCGGAACCGCCTTTCTCCCAAACCACTTCCATATCTTCTTCGTATAATCGTTCCTTCGCTCGATCTTGTTCGGTCACATCGTCGTATTGAGCTTCGTAACGATCCCATTCTTCGGCTGGCTCATCCTCCTCGTCGTCCTGCCCGTCAACTTTGCGATTGACGCCGCCATCGTCTTCAGCATCGTCGATCGCTCCCGATTCATCGTAATCGTCACGATCCGTTTCGTCGCGATTCGTCCAAGGCGGCGGTACGTTACTGTAAATTCGTCGACCACTCGATTTCGGAAATTTCAATCCCAATTTTCCGATCAACGAGGCGGGTAATCGACATTGTTTGATGGAGTCCAAGAAATAACTCGTCGGCGTCCCAACATTTCCTCGAGGCATCGTGCCGATCGGCGGTCTCAGTTCGATCGGAATCGGTTCGTCGTCGCCCAATCGCGCCGGATGAATTCGACATCGAGCCGCCATTATGTCGCCTTTTTCGTCCGTCCAATTCTTGCCATCGTAAATTCGAATGAATTCTTTCCGATCGTTCGAGCCGCCGGCGATTCGAATCAAACAACATTGTCCACCCGTTTTCTTCGATTTCGATGATTTCGATTCGTCGACGGCGTCGGAATTAGTTTGATTCTCGTTCTCCGGTCGATGACGAAAATGGAAACACGCGAATCGTTCGGTTTCAACGAAAGTCGAAAAGAATTGACGCAAACTTTTTGAACGAAATGTTGGCGGAATATTTCGAACGAAGGCGAGAAGTCCGTCGTCGACGATTTTAGATGATGATTCGGTCATTTTGGTAAATTTTGATT
>JAQGCW010000557.1:0-10886 GCA_034700065.1 Mesodorylaimus bastiani | reverse complement strand
ATCGGGGATCTTAGACGTTTTTTCGCTTCCAAGTTTGAAACCATCTCCGAAATCTTATCAAAAATCGCTCTCACCCAGCCAAGCTTGCAAAGAAACGCTAGAGACCCATTTCGATTCTCTGTTAACTGCAAGTGAATCCAATCACACATGACCTTATATTTCATCCCTGAAAGGGCACCGCAACTCAAAAACACATCCAAGAATGCATACATTCCGAAATCATAACAGCGAAGCTTTCATTTTCTGGCTTCTCGCCCTGTATATGCTTGACTTTTTTCTTATTCCTTTGCCATTTGGCATTTGCAACAAAAAAAAATCGAATGCCTCAGGGACGGCACATTGAAGCAAGGACGAGGAAACTGGGGAGTGGGTGGGGCCTCGATTGAATAATTGGCCCAGTCCGGATTGGGCCGGTTGGTTTAGACGACAACGAGAAGCATCCATCGACATCCGAGAGTGTCTTGCTAGTTTGCCGCCCGCCAGTGGGGAAGCGAGAGTCAAGGCGAGGTGTTTTGCTCGTTTTATGTCACCCAATGGGAGAGAATGAGTTTGGAGTGGGGGGAAAAAGTCCATACGCCAGAGTCGGAGCAGAAGCATTGCCGCCGATCCACAGACTCTTTTGAGAGATGCTGCTGCTGCTGCATTGTCGGTTAGGTAGCCCCCTAACGGCTCTTCAGTATTGATTGTGGGCCTCCTCTTCTTCCTTGCCAGCAGATCTAGAGTCGACGTGTGTGTGTGTTTTTTACCCTTTGCCAAGAAGAAGCATAACGCTGTGTGTGTGTGGTGCGTCGCATAGTTGATTATGCGAATCCTCCCTCCACCCCGATCGGCGGCCATCTCCTTTCTTTCTGGGAAAACGGACGGGGAAAGACGGATGAAATGTTTTCCATATACGGTTGCTAAGCTATGCTCGGATTGGCCGACGGCTAATTGACGTTAGCTAACTCGGCGAGTGCACAACCGCCACGCGCTTGTGGTACGTCCAGTCCAGTCCAGTTCGATGAAAGGAGAGTGCTGCTCATCTCTCTATGATCACATAGCTCGCTTTTTCTAAAATAGGAAATAGAAGATGCCTTACTCCTCTGTTGGTTCATTGTTTGACGACGAGAGTGGATGTTCGCGGTAAAAGGAGCTTTTGCTTGCGCGATCCTTTTCCTCGTTTAGAGAGAGGCAGGAAAAGGGCGGGTAATAGAAGGGAGGAAGGGATTTGAGGACTGCAGTTTTTAAAAGCCGTATAAGGCCATGGAGGAGGTTCTGAGGTCATTAGTTAATTTTCATAAGGAGTAGTTTTGCAGTGATATTTGAACTTTGAAGTTTGAAAGTTACTGGTAGATACTAGGCACCTCGAAGATCATTTGGCGTTCTTTGACTTCTTTGTTTTCTGCTGATTCAATCGGGTTGAATTGAATCAGCAACTGAACCGACGGTGAGTTTAAAGAATTGCGCGCTGTCTAATCTATATCTTAAAGCCCATACTGTAGGTTTTTAATTTTAAAGCAAGTACCACCAAATGCCTGTAAGCATTCATCTGTACTTTTCCCAAATTCCTCGTCGATGATTCTCCAAACCCCTGTAATCCATCCAAAACCTCCGCATATTTTCTTTCTCCACACTTTCTTTGTTCCAAACAAACTTCCTAGCATTTTGATCTGTAAAACCGCCCAGTGTTTTTTTTGTGGTTTCCGTTGACTCGTCCTTCGGTTGGTGACTCGAAAAGCTCGTTTTCTTCCTTTGCTTCCCAGCTAATACGATTTGCACTGTGACTTTAGGACTGGTTTCAGCTTCGGTTCGATTGTTCGACAAAGAGAATTGAGTTAGCTGTGCTGTGTGTGTGTGTTTCACTAATAGTCAAGTTGGGCCTCGGATTAGGTTCACCTTGCTTCTGTGTGCCAGTGGGAGAAGGCCAAGAGGGAAAGGAGCAGGAGCTAATAGGCCGAGCAGGGATTCCGGAGATTTCTGGCTCGATGATTTCTATATCGATCTAGTGAGCGTATTGCGTTTTTTAAATGTTGACGACGGATTTAGGTATGGAAGTGAGGGAATTGGGAAAGGTTAGTTGGACACTCGGGGACTCGTTAAAATGACGGAAGTGGGCGGGGTCTAAATAGAGGTCACGTGATATCTCGAATAGGACTTAGGGCACTTTACGGGAAGGAATTTTCTTTGTGGACTTACGAGCTGATCGAAATCGAAATGAATTTTCCTCAGAGGCATTTTTCCTCGGGAAGTTGTTCATATTTTTTTCTTTTGGACACATTCTGTAACCGGATCTAGGACGAGGAGAAACTAATTAGTTGGCGGCAGCCAGCAACCCTGAGGAGGATACGTTTCGATCCTAACTTGACGGTTGCTTCTCTTTCTACTTTTTTCCAGACGACCGTCCAACATCGTCAGCATCGTCCAGCGACGTCGGCCTTATCGTCTAGTTCGATAGTGGATGGAGGCAACGGTCCCTCGTCGCCGCCAATCATCTCGAGCAGTCCCATCGGTGGCGCGTCGGCTCAACTTCGTTCCAGTCGTTCGTGGACATTCGTCGGTCCATCGTCGGTTTGGACCAGCGTCGGCGGCGGACGTCAAGGCGGCGGCAGTATATCGGCTGCGAGCGGCGAAACGATCATTAACAGTAACGATTGCGCATTCGTCGATCGAGGCCTGATGTGGACGCCACCGCCCCAAGCGCCGTCGCCCCATCCGTTGGGCTATTACTCGGACTCACCGCCGCCCTTGTACTCCAGTTCGTTCGTCAGTGGCCGATCGGGCGGCGGTGGTGGTGGAAGCCCGTTGTTGGCGTCGAAAATGATCCAACGTACGGCGTCGGATTCCGGTGATCACGCGTCGCCCCCAGTGCCGCCCGTTTTATTGCATCGGGCGTCGGTGAGCGGTGGAACGTCCGGAGCAAGTGGAGGCGCATCGACGAGCGGCGGCAGGAGATTCTCGACTTCATTGCATCATCCGCAGTACTATTATCAGCAACATTGTTACCACCCGCCGACGCATCAGTACCAAGCCGGTGGTGGTGGTCATCATCAATCGCCCCATCCACCTGGTCATCATTTGAACGCGGCCGCAGCAGCTTTAATCGGACAAAGGGTGCGGAGGGACAGCGCCAGCGGGTATGGACAACCCCACGGACAAACCTATTCGACTGGAACAGGTGAGTAAAATAGAGTTTGGGATTGGTTTTTCTAAAGTTGATTAGATCCCCAGGGTCTTGGAATTCCAACATCTCAGTATATTCTTGTTTTTCTTTTGCAGTGTCCTCCTGGGATTCGCCGACCGGCAGCTCGAGCAATCTGCATCGAATGCGTCATCATCATTTGGGACAATCGTGTCCTCAATTAAGCTCATTAGTCGGCTCGCAGTCGTCCAATTCGACCAGCGCCAGTACGAGCGCTGCAGCTTCGCCCGGCGGTCATTTGACGACGTACAATTTCGGTCTGCTAGCGCCCGGGAATATGTCGGCCATGGGCGGCAGTGGTGGTGGAGCGGCTGTGAAGTTGAGGGTAAGTGGGCGCTGACTATTTCTTACGTGGGTTGATCACTTTCCTGTGTAAAATTAGGTTGCAAGTGCATGTACGTGGTCTTACAGGACGAGAGCAACAGAGCGCGGGGTTTGAATAAGTTGGACTGGGGCTAGTTGTTATTCGAGAGCTATCTGGACTATGATCTTTAACCGCCTTTGATTTGCGTCATTCCGATCGGAAATCCTCTCGAACGTAATTGAGGAGAGCTTCTTCAAACGTGCGGGATCAAAAGCTGAGGACGATACGCGTGGGAATATTATTATTCAATAGGCTTGAGGCTCTTCGGACGGGATAATTTGAGGCAGAAATCTCTTTAGGGTACTGAATATCTAATTAATGCACAGGATGTTATTATCCGATGATGATGATGATGACGCTGGAATATTCATAAAGATAAGTCGACATTATCATCGAGGATTGTTATCACGTGATTGAGAAATTTGAAGGGCGTAAAGTCATAATGGAAGTGAATAGGAATGAAGCAAAAGATGAGAAGGTCATTATATGTAAAGGCGCAGTTCGATTGAGCAAGCAAACTTTGGAATTGAAGTCGTCGTTCCAGTACATGCTAGTTCGATCAGTTCGTCATACCTCCATTCGCGGTGCATCTATCGATGGTCGGAGTTCCTCGCTCGATATAAGCCAGGCTAGTCTGGCCTAGTCTAGTCGGTCGCTCACCATTCTCTCGATTAAGAAATCTCTCGATTTATTTTTGCTCTGTTGAGAAATTGTTCTCACTCCAATGTTAGGATTACAGTGCCAGTTTCCAGTATTAGCAGAGGCAAATAGTGTCAGCAGGTTTCTTCAAGTCTGATCGTAAAATATCGAAATCACGCATGCATTCGTAGCCTTGAATAAAAGGTGCAATGATCAATGCAAGGATCATCAGGATGCAAGGATCAGCAAGCATTTGGATGAAACTTTGCTAGAAACATCAGGATGCACGCAGGGTCTGATGGCCTGTTTCTGCAGCCTAATGGTCAAGATATAGTCGGATGAAAATGCACCCACAACATGCAACATAAACAGGATGTCTAAAGCCTTCGAGATCATCCCTCCGATGAAATCTGATGCATCTATGGAGAAATCCTCGTTGGAGGGCCATCGAAGAATTTCGAAACACAGTATATTGTTGCATGTTGTGGGTGCATTTTCACCCGACTATATCTTGATGAATCAGACCACATCAGATTCTGCGCCACCAAAATAGAACAAACACACGATTAGCTCCTAAATGCTCTTATCAATTTACTGCTCCAAACACGAAGTTTACTATCCAGGTCTTATCATTATGTAAACGCAGCAGTCGTAATGCATTTGAGACATATAAACCTAGGACTATATAAGTCTGCTGCTGTCGTCCGAAGCACCTCTCTGAACACACATAACACATACGGACCCAACCCGGATACACTTCCACTGCGGATCGATAACGCACCATTTTCTCATTGGACGCCCCATCCGCATTTCACAGAGAGCTAATAACGCGATCGCATGGCTGGCACAGCCCTCCGCCGCCCTGTTTAGCCAACTCGACATAGGACAAAAGGTGGAACGGACAGGAAACGTCTAATGCAATCGTCGAGTGTGTAATTTACACAAGGATGGGGTGTATGTTATGTATGTATGCGTATTTGGATACACGAGGCGTGGTGTTCCTAAAATAAGCACGCGCCAAATGGCTGAAGACGATGGCGACAGCCTCTTCGCAGACCCTCTCGACTGCATTCGCCCCTGACTCCAGACGCCTTCCGTCCAGGCTGGCTAGTCCCAACGCAAATGTTTTCTGTGTGTGTGAGCTTCTCGTTTTTCCTCGAAAATGACGACAGGGGCACACGATAAGCGAGAAAAAACGAGGCCATAAATGGAGAAAACCCACTAGAAGTTTATTACTACGCCTTACGAGGTGGTCCGTCCTTCGGTCGATCCTGCTGTTCGTGTGTGGGCGTTTATATTGGTATTGGGTTTCATTTCTTTCAATTTACTTACCATTCGGAGTCCCCGAAATCGAACGCTGCTCGCCCAGTTGGCTCCAGTTTATCGTCTCCAATTGCATCGGGTGTCCGTGAGCATCATCTTCCGACAGGCCAGGAGAGGAATAAAATTGGAAACCGAGGAAGCCGAAAAGCGAGGTGGAAAAAACGCGTTTTATCGACGTTAGCTTCGGCGAGTTCCCTCCGGAGATTGATCGGTTGGCACCGGACGAGATATATATGGATCTTTGGCTCCCAATGGTTCGGCCTTATTGAACCTCGACAGGAGGGAGACGACTATTTGTGTTCTCTTGTTCCTCACCTACGACTGTGTATTACTTCTTTGTTCCGGCTTTGGACCTAACTTCGTCTGAAGCAGTTACCAGCAGAGAAAATTCATCATCAGGGATTGCTATTGGACGTTATATCGACTGAGGAGATGGATGTACTTGTTGGTTGGACGATGGTCGATATCTTCCTTTTGAGGCCAAAAGGAAGTCTACGAGGGGCATCCTCTTCGAACTCTCTCGAATAAGCCTTTTTATCGACCATTTCGTTCGCCCCATAGCCTCCTTATTCGACTAGACAGGCCATATGGAGTTGCCGTTTCTAGTAGCCGCTTAATGGCCGCGCGGAAGATGCCATTATGCCAGCGAAAAGCCTTGTTTCGACATTTTACGAGGTGTGCGAAGCAAAGCCTAAGAAGACCAGACATCACTTTTGATGTGGCTTGCTGGATTGAACTGGGCTGAAACTGATCGCGTGCAATCGTATTCTGTCCACGATTTCTTCCGTGGAACGAAGACGTGCGTATTTTCTCAATACCGAATTTGGTATGAGAGCAAAAAGAAGGAGAAACTAAGACTGCGTTGGACCTCGAGATTAATTGACTATCCGAAATGGAGAATGGTCGAAAGACGAATTATGATTAGACATTCTGCGAGTGCATTCGAGGATGGATGGACTTCGAATTGATTCGTTAACGAAGCTTGGCTCTGTTGGATCGGATCTTGGTTTCCTCAGTGCAATTGTCCTCACACCGAGGATTGATTCCTTCGGGGAACCAGGAACGTCTTCATTCACACTACGAGCTCGTTAGATACGCTTCGAACAATATTTTCCTAACGACGGATGGTCGCCTGTTTTTTGATTTTCGCCTCCGAGGCCTAGACTGGACGTGGTTTTTCTCGACTGCGACCTCCTCGGCATTGCATAAGTCGTTTTTTTCGACCCGAGACCACCGGGGACATTCGTTGTTGGAGTTCTTCGCCTAATGCAGCAGATTCCTTGGGGAACTCAGGAAGAAGAGAAATCTCCGAGAAAGCCGCTAATGTTGCAGGAAAATATCCTCCGGAATGCTTTAATGCATTTTCCATCTTCGGGATGAGAGAATATGCGAGAGAAAATGCTGGACTCTGCGGTCGCTGCCTGATGACATTGTTGCGGCGAGTCCCGGACACTGGAGACGACGGGCGGCTAACTTGGTGGAAGAAATATCATGAAATAATTATGCATTCGTCGTCGATTTTCCTCTCAGATGAACTATCGAACGGAATTTTGCGTGACGAGCTGTTGGCGTGCAGCAGAGTATAGAAGGCCGCCGCCCCGCAGTTCGGCTCTCGGTTCGCCCCATACGATTAGGCTTCTCTAACGAAGAAGAAGAAGCCGAAGAAAATGGGAGCGGTTATTTTTTAATGAACTAAGAGACCTCGTGCAGCGACCTTCGCCTGCGCTCTGGTTCGATGGACATCGACTAGCAAGCATATTCGTTCCTCGTTTTCCTAACCGACTGGCTGGCTGCGTTGCTTTCGTCTTGCTGCACGGCAGCCCTTTCGATTCGATTTGTTCCGACTCGATATGAGCTCATCGATCATCGGACATATTAGCCGAGGATAACAGATTACCCGGACTGGTGTATTGGGCAATTTATTATCATCCCTAGTATGTTATCGCCGACTTACCAACATCGGGAAAGGCCGACGATGGCCACCGACGGCGGTGGAGACCGAGGTGCCAACGGCGTGGCTCAGCTAAGAACATCATTTATCTCAGCCACTAAGGAGCAACAATTATTACAAACGCCCCAAGACGATTCCGTATTCCTTTCGCCGCCATCGCCGATAGTCGGCGGAGGTGGCGGAAGGCTTTCGCCACCGGCACACATCGCCGCCCTTTCGCCCCTATCATCGCCCTCGTTATCGTTACCCTCGTCTCCGTTACCTCAGTTGGGCCGGGCACGTGCGCAGACGAGCACGGCTCGGTGCGGATTAATGAGGTCGAGGAGTGGTCGAGCCAGTGGTGGCATCGGATTGAGACATTCCGGAAGTGGAGTTGGTTATGGCGGTGTTGGCGGAATGGGTGTCTTGGAGGAGCAACGAGCCGCCTATCATCACCACACGTACTTATCGCGTCAACTTTCTCTAATGCCACTTAGTCGATCGTTCAGCGGCCGATTCGAAAGCCTCTCATCATCGTCGAGATCATCGGGCGATCAATATTTCTGGCCTTCATCATCGACGATGATGAGTACTTCGAATATGTCCTTACGGAAGGAGTTGGATTTAGCCAGTGCGGTGAGCACACCCACGCCTCCGCCTTCTTCGAGATTGTCCTCCTTATCGATCGGTGGTGGCCCGATGATGGTACCAGCACCGCCGGTGCCCGCCGCTCCTCCTCGGTCGCCTTGGCAGCGTTTCCCGGTCATGTTACATAACAACCTATGCCCGTATTTGTCCAATTCGGAGAACGGAAATGGAGCAGATGCATCGACGGGGAGGCGTTCAGAGGCGAGTAAGAATGAAAGTCAAGCAACGACATCGCTGATGAATGAATGTACGGGCCCGATGAGGGGCGTATGCAGGTCTCCCTCGACCAATTGCGAAACTGATGGCGGAAGTTGTAACGATGGAGGTCAAGCGAATACGAATACGTTCGTCCGGAGCATCAGCGTCGATGCAGCATTGAGCACTCGATGGAAAGATTTGATCTTCTTGAAAGTAATGGGCTTACGGGGTAGTGTGGGAAGACTGAGTGTCCAGAAGGACTGCTAGATTTCTGATCAGGTGCGGTCCTCGCGAGAAGTCAGAGCCACATGGATCATGCAATCAAACACATCCTGCCTCATGGACTAACGCTATTTCTTTTCATCATTTTTTCAGCGCGAAATCTCCATCCAACGCCGCCATAGTCATCGAATGAGTCGACGCAGCTTCCACGCCAATACGTCGCCCATAATGGGAGCAGCGGCTCAAGCGGCGGCAAACGCAATGAACGCACAACCGCCGCCCTGTTGTCGTTCGCCCGCTCGACAAGGAAGTCCGATCTTGGGCCAAGGCAACGATGCAGCATCTACGTCGATGAAACCGTCGTGCAGTCACCACGGGAATGCGGCTGTGGCGATGCATCAGCAAGCTGGCGCTGGTGCTGCAGCGTCTGCATCCGGACATGCAACGTCGTCGAGGCATCATCATCATCAACAACACCAACATGGTCAAGGAGGCGCCGATGCTGGTGCTCAAATGGCTCGCCCGGTGCCATTACGCCAGAAGTAAGTTAGGGTTAAACATGGTTTCTGGTTTTGGTTTTTATTAAAAGACTAGGTGCGCTGTAGGATGGACTTCAGAATTTTTTCCTGAGATTTGGTATAAAGGTAGAGGACAACTAGAGAAACAGTCCCTCAGAATTTCACGAAATTCTGTCCACCCAGTCAAAAACGGCAGCGTTTCAAAGTTTCTATTTTGGGAATGCTCAGGTCTGATCGTACTAATGACAAATAGGCGGGAAAATTCAAATTATTTTTTTGAAAATACGCGGTATAACTTAAATGCGATGCAAAACATCAAGATTCCTGAAGGATGATTGATGAAGCCTATGCAAGTTCCCTTTCCGCCAGTTTCTAAACGATAACGCTAGGTTAGTTTTTGAATTCCTGCCTTTTTGGTATAAAAACAACCAAATCTGAGCATCCCCCAATAGAAACATTGAAACGCTGCCATTTTTGCTTGGGTTGGCAGAATTTTTTGAGCGACTTATTCTCTATTTGTCCTCCATCTTTACACCAAGTTTCAGCGCGATATTCCAACGTTGATCACACAGCGCACAGGCACTGTGACTCTGATCGTCTGAGGGCTGTGAGGAGAATTGTGGGGATCCCTATTAATGAATTTTCTTAAAACCACGTTTCATTTCAGCTCGCTCCGCGTACATCACGGCGATGCTCGTCGATGGTCAGTCGCTTCATTACCCAGCTCCGGTTATGGAACGCCCGGTAGCTCGGCCATGTCGGTAAGCTCTTCTCAATGAATCCTTCGCTCATCACCGCCATCATATTCTGACTCTTCTTTTTCAGTCCCAATACTCCTCGCAAGAACGTCTGGCGGCCGCACTGGAGGAGCAACAACGGTGTCGTTATGGAAGCAACGATAGTAACCCGTTCGAATACGCCTATTATATGCAAAATTCGAATTCTCAAACGCCAGCGCCTAATCAGCAACCGCAGCAGCAACATCAGCATCAGCATGCTCATCACCAGCATCATCATCATCATCAATGTCAGCATCATCAACAACAACAACAATGTCAAAACAGCGGGCAATCGGATTATCCAACACCGTGTCAAATTTCGCCGAGAATGCGGATCAGATCCAGGAGTTTGAGGTAAGTGTGTGGTTTTTGGGTGGTCTCAGATGGGTTGTAGTATTGCTCGGGACCAAATTAGAGCCGCAGATGCATGCGCCATGATTTCAGTAGTGTGTCCATGCGCTAAAGGGCCTTTCGGAGTTTGGTGGTGGGGCAGTCTATCGTCCAAAAGGCTTTCCTTAGTTCCAGCGCTTTTATCTCCATGTAAATTTGCGTTTTCCTTCATGTTTTTATGATACATCCCCTGTTTTATTTTGATTTTGACCTGCATCTTTTTTCTTCGTCCCATTTCAGCAGCCTGGCTTGGCTTAATCTTAGTTCGAGTCGCTTGGAGTACGTATAACCATTTTTTCGCTGGTTTTTTATTTTGGCTTTTTATAAGTTAAGCTAATGGGTGTGCGGATGTTGAGTTTTTTAATTTTTTTTTCTTGTTGTTTCAGCAATAGCTCGTCGAAAATAATGAACGAAAACGTGGAAGTGGCATTGCGGAACAATATTTACAAGGAGAAGTTTCCGAAGGTGAGTTTATGGTTTGAAGCTTTTTTGGGAGAGGGGGTCTGAAAGTCTCAAGGGGAAGGGAGCACAGGGTAAAATATGGTTGCGCATACATGACAAATAATGAGTCCATCTTTCTATTTTCAGGCAAAGCGTCAAATGGAAGAAAAGCTAGAAACCTTCCTCTCCGAGAATGCGCAACTCTCCTCGTCCGGCACGAGCTCTTCGTATCACTTGGCCGCACTCTCCTCGTCGA
>JAQGCW010000556.1:0-10887 GCA_034700065.1 Mesodorylaimus bastiani | reverse complement strand
GCGTTTGCAAAAGGCAGGTGCACGCAAGTCTGCAAGCAAGCTCCATGCCAGCATGCAGTCTGCATGCAAGTCCAACGAATAAAAGACAAAAGGAAGCTTTCGCAACTCTCCAGGAAGGAGGCGAAGCAACTCTGAAGAGTATTCGGTGTCAAAATGTGAGTAAAGAGATGCCGACCGAAACAACTGGTGTTCAAATCCGGCGCGGTTATTGACATCGCAAAAGCTGATGAGTTTCTTTTTATGAACTAACATTAATTCAAATTTGCATGACAAATCCTGATAGGTGGATTTACGCAACCTGAACTCGCGCATCAGGTTGCGTAAGTGAGACATAAGCGCAGGTTGAAGATTCTGTACACTTGATAACTGTATTCCTGCATGAATTCTATTTTGACTAAAAAGAATCCACCTTCGTGAGACAATTGGAAACAGATGCAAATAGCGATTATCGAATGTCAAAAGGAGAAAGCTGCCGATCTGATAATGTGCGAAGGAAGCTTATTGCGCCCATCCTACCTTCTTCCTTCCAGCGTGGGCTGTCATGGAGGTCAAAAGAAAATGTCAAATCTTTCGGAGAGACTAAGGCTTTGAATTTCTGATAAAGCTCGAGGCTTGACACCTTAGGCTTATTACACTCGGTATGCGGCGCTGAGGAATCTTCTCAATGCACATCCTTTACGGTTTGTGGCGATGTCGCAGACCATTTGGGTTGATCTTGTAGATAAGTTCAATTTGATTGAGAGCACGTAAAAACTCTTTCGAGATGCATTCACGAACTTCGGAAAGCATTTAACTTTGTGCAAGAAGCCATGTCCGCAGAATAAAAAACAATGGGGTCTTTAAAATACGACCATGAGTAATATGGACAAACTAAAATTTCGCCCTCGTGTCAAACGAATAAAAGCAAAACGAATCCTGAGCACAGAATAAGATAGAGGCAGGATGGAACACACGAATATCACTGATGTGTTGCTGCACTGGTGGAACTGCGTTTTCAAGTGTTCTGCATGCGAATGGTATGGAAGTATTAATTCACGAATGTCCGCATATACGGCCATTGCAAAGCGATCGACCAGTGAGAAGCGTGGATCGATGGATTTTGTGCAGAGAGGCACTGACAGTCCACCATGGTTCAGGCGACCCAAAAGTTGCGCAGATCCGTCGTGCAATGGAATGGTGAATATTACTGTACAGTGCAAGCAGACGCGCACACGTACAGTGTTCAGTTGATGAACACTACTAGTTTTCACAACACTGTGCGTTTTCCAAATTTGAACCATATTCGTATTGCCGATTGGATAAATATTGACGAATTCATCAAAGCCTGTACTTTTGTGAGAAAATTGGAAGCTCTAGTTCCATGGAGAGCAGGTTGTGTTCGATAGTGCACGTCTCGTAGATTGGAATACGCAATACAACTTGTGTTCCCGTGTCAATATGTGAATAAAACCTACATGATAATTTTTGAGAGTATTCGGCGATTTTTCGGGGAGATTGCATCAACGTTTCAGTGATACGTTTGAATGCACCTTTTCCATTAGAGAGCATGCAATTAGTGACTTTCGACCTATGGGCGTTTTCAGTAATGATACTGGAGCACCCAACTTATGCATTATCATATAAAGAGTGCACAAGAATCCTGAGCACTTATTACGACCTCATTCACAGAATCTTTGCATAAAACTTATGACACTTATCGATGTACAGATGTGCATTTGCCACAAATGGATGCGTAATGCGTTGCTGTTGAAATCAGTTGCCGCCCGAATGAACTGTAAAACCGAATCGATTGATCAAGATTAACTTGCAATGATATTTGAAAGAAAACTGGCAGCTCAAACTCGACGGAATAAAAAATTCCGTGCATCTTTTTTTCATCAAAGTATGCATGTGCAGCCAAATATGGATATGTCTCGCCAAAACAAAAGCGACGCAACACTACAGCACTCGAATTCTGTTTTCTCGTGTCTGCTGGAGAAAGACAGACACGAGAGATAGGAATCCGTTTGAAGCGATTACTTGTAGCTCGTAGTGGTAGGTCCCTGTGTTTCCTGTGTGTCGGAATCACAACTGGGGAATCGCTTCGTGTTCTCAGCCTCGATGATAGGAAGGCACAGTCAGGCATGCAAGTAAGATTCTGATGTGTTAAAAGCGATCATGATTTGGAAAATCCTGAATATATCAATGCACATCGTTGTAGCTACCCTCGAATTAGTCCCCTCGGTCATATCAGAACACTTAATTTTGCGATCGATTCATTACGGTCATGGTATTGACAAGTTCTACTTGGGAGTAGCAACTTATGACATTTTGATAACATAGTGCAAGAGCGGTCTTGTATTCGACATGCACTGAACACACGTTTTGTGTCAGGTTATATCAATAAAGTATGCACAAATGCAGTGTATGTACACGCACAGTCATCGTTAGAGCATGGGCTTTCATGAATGGAGCGGCTTTCATGACTTTCATGAAGCTGAGGTAGAATTGCAAACAGCCGCACGCCACCAGTGTAAACTGAACAATGAGCAAAAGGCAAATGGACAGGCAAGCGGCTTGGACAAGAAAGTGTAAAGTGGCGAGGGGCGGCGCCAGGCGGCTACTTCACATCACTGCATCGACTGACTAATTCATTGTTCGATTTGCAGCGCTGGTGAGTGGTCGGCTCCATTTTAAAAGTATTCACTATGTTATGAATGACGTGCATTCAGGTCAGTCAGTAACGCTGATCACGTACGAATTGAGTAGGAATAACTGACTAATTGAGCATTGCGTTGTCTTACAACATGTAAAAGAAGCCCGAACAGCTTGCTGAACAGTTTAAAAATACCAAAGGCCCACATGTACAGCAGAAGCTGATTGTTCGACGAGGTTCAACAAAATCTTCTACGACTCACAAAAGAAGCGAGGCTACAGTAAGACACATCCACACAGAAAGACATTGAATGCGACTGTTTGTAAGGTTGAATCTTATTTGCCAATAATCAAGACAAGGAAAACGAAACTGATCAACAGGACCAAGACACTGCCAAGCATTTGAAAGAAAACTGGAAGCTCAAAAATGTTGTTCTGAAGCTAATCTTAGTGCGTGCCTCTGTCTGGTGACCCAAACATATCGATTGGAACAGATGCAACGGGGTGTCCAAAGGTATACAGTGTCAAATTGTCATAAAAGATGGAACAGGAAGCAAAATCGGAGATAATTGAGATGGAGCCTGATGAGTGCAAAATGAAAGTTTTATAAAGCATGACTTAACTCACTTGTTAACTTAACTTCGTCGTTAGTGCGCTAATGGGAAAGCTGTCATTTTTAAGGAGCGGAAACAAGAGTTACCGATTGAACCCACTTGAATCTCCCGCAAGCGGGAGATTCAAACTTTGTGGCGACAGAACACCACCGTGCAGGAAGTCCGAATAGGCTGGCGGTGAGAACTGGAGAAAGTGTAAAGTACCAGCGGGCGGCGCCAGGCGGCACCTCGCGGATAGCTCCGCCCACTTTACACTTTCAGCTCCACCTGGCATGAAAGCGCAACGAGCAGGTTCATTGTTCGTTTTTGCGTCGGATGTGAGAGGTCGGTCTCTTTGAAATTTTGTCATCAGTTCGATGATAGAGGCCACAGAAATTGACGCAAGTGCCCGAATCTCGACGATAACAATGTATAATGAAAATGAGAAGCCGGCTCTGTACTTTTGCCAATTTGTTTTGCATCACTTTCGAAACTTTCACCCACTCCGAATGACGTCTTGGAAGAAGCCTACCTCAATTACGTCACAACTTTTGCAACGAAATCCGACGCTCGTCGACTGCCGGATTTCCGGAAATCAATCATTCGTATGCATAATTGAATGAGCGACTGCTCTCGAAATTCTTCGACAAGATCGATTGCTCGATTGTGCTTGTCTTCAAACTTTTCCACGGTCAAAATTTTTAAACACTGCGAACGCGATGTTCGGCATTTTCGAGAATTTTCCACAATCACAACCGTTGACATTGACTAATTGGACCAAAAGTCGTTACTCCTAATGCGTGACATGTCGTTTGGGAAGCGTTTTTGAAGAGTTGTTTTGCAAAAAACCGCAAGAATGGGGTTGGAAAAACTTGCCGGAAGGAAAGGTGGAAGAGAAGAAGAATGCAGCAGTGGTTATGCAAGGAAACATGGATAACAGTAGGATTACTTCTGGTTTAACTTCTGATTAAGAGATAGACGGAAATTAACACTGCCAATCGATTTCTCATGTCTGAATATCTATGCAAACTGAATTTCATTGATTTAGCTCAACGGAGCGTAAAGTTGAAAAACTACAAAACCTGAGAACATCGGTCGCTGCAAAGAAGTTTAGCAGGGTACAGGGTTCGAATCCCGGCATGGTCAACTTTTGTACTTTACACTGCGTGTGCAGATTTTGATAAAAACTGGGTCATGGGGGTTTTCTGGCATAAGAAATCGATTGGTGCAGTCAGTTTTGTGCTATCTAGCGTGCGAAACCAGATGTGTTGCGTGCTTATATGTTGTCCGAACAATGCTGCGAGGGATTACGCTCATATTGACGGTGACCACAACGAGACCCGACCGCTCACCACAGATGCCAAATGAACAATGAGGCCCCTCAGCGGCCCCTCGCATCTTTCGATGGATAGTGTAAAGTGGGCGGCGTCAATGCGCGCCGCCGCCTGGCGCCGCCCGCTGCTACTTTACACTTTTCGGATCTAACAGCGCTCGAGATTTATGCTCCTCATTGTTCTTTTTCGCGCTGGTGGTGTGAGGTCGGTTTGTGACCAATGCTCTATCTTTGTGTCGCGTAGCGTGGTGTATGTTTCCTGTCTGCTGTAAGGCGCGAGTGTGACATGTGCGGCGTTCACTGACTGATGACATTTAGCCTAAATGTCGGTCAGTTGACGCAGCACATCTCACAATCACTGAGAACTTACAGTCGCGCAGTGAAGCGATTTGGCACCTTCGTCTTTACTGCAAAAGGTCAAGGATTCTATTTTCGAATCCCAACTTGGCTTCAAACATTGCGTATAAGCCCGTCCAAATTGCAATGCGTGCTAATCTCAGCGTTTCTCGCATACTACTCGAAGTCCCAACCTATTAGCGCAGACAATGGCACGGTTTCTTCCCTGTTTATCTATCTTCCTTTTGGCGCGAATATTCTCATGTGCTCTTAACCCCGTGACGAGGAATTTTTCTAATTCTTTTCCGAAATCTTCAAAAGAAAATCATCTTCTTCACTCTTCTGACTGACTAGCACGAAAATTTCTGAACCCAGCCTGGTACACCCCGGTGCGTCCTCTCCCCACCACTCCTCGCATTTCATTTAGGCTTGGCGCGAAGGAATCCATCCATCCATCCACATCCCGAATCTCGACGTCGAACGTTTTTGACGATGATCGATCGAAAATGACACGGCCGATTGTGCTGGAAGACATTTCTCAAACACGAGACTCGCACACTTGAAAACTCCGCCTTTATATAACGCGAATGGCGATCGCCTATTTTTCCATTTCACACTGAAGTGGAGGGTGGCGAGAGGTTGGGTTGGAGGAGGGTGTTCTTGTATGTTACGGAGGGCTCCATGCTGTAGTGGGGGTGTAAGGGGGGCACTGAGGGGGGAGATAACACCATCTTATCTCGAGGAAATCGTTTGTTATTCGAAAAGGGCCTCGGGCAATCACGCTTGTTCCATTCGGAGTTTGTTTAGTGCAGTTGTCCTCTAAACTAGGTGTGCTCAAAGGCGTGGTGTTCAAAACTCTATTTTACCCACCACGTGTTTCCTGTCCATATCCACCTACGTATTTGGACTCATTTCTACGCTTCGTCCTCCGCCAGTTCTCCGATCGTTCTAATTTACTTTACTTCCTTCTTTAGAGACTCGTTTCGACCGGATCGAGCAAGATTTCGCCAACAAACTTCGAAAACAAAAGGAGAAAATAAAAATGAACTCGGAATTCGTACAGAACGGTATCGTCCCGCAGCCGTCCGAATCGCCCGACGGTGTATTGCGAGAGAAGATGGCAACGTTTCAAATCAAGGAGTCCAGTCCCGAGCTCGTGACAGGTAAGCGTCTTCGAAACTTTCGGTTAAGAGATAGACGAAAAATAACACCACTGATGAATTTCTCGTGTCGAGAAACCTATGTAAACTGAATTTCATCGAGTTATCTCAACGGAGTGTAAAGTAGAAAAGTTGCAAAACTTGAGAACTTCGGTCGCTACCATGGAGGTTCTCAAGGTCCAGGGTTCGAATCCCGCCCGAGGCAACTTTTGTACTTTACACTGCATGGGTGGATTTTGATGCAAATTGGTATCTAGGGGTTTTCGGCCATGAGAAATCGAATGATGAGGTCAGTTTTGAGCTGCGACGCGTGCATTCAGTAGAATTTGGGTTTACCATCAAGCACATTCAGAAAAATTGAACCACAAATTAGTAGAACCACAAATTTTACAAAGCTGCTTCCGCGTAATCTTTAGCTGGCTACCGTGGCTAAAAGTAAAACTGAGGTCTGTGTGCTAAAGAATCGCCCAGTTACCTCACAACAGTAAACACCCCGATTTTTGCATACTATTGCCAAGAATGCTATTATGACATTTTTGCAAAGAAGATTTTCGAGTCAACTGTTGGCTCATTTACGTTTTTGCAAAATTTTGAAAACTTCTCAAACCCCACATTTTTCGAATCAATCAACGACACAATTCTGAGCCGTTGAACGATTGCCGAGTTGCGATAATCTGACACTGATCGAATGCTGGGTCGAAACTTTCGGGACCTGTCCCTTTGAGATGATCGAGCAGAGTTTAGGCTTGTTGCTTTTGGCGATTTGAGATGGAAGATGAGCAGGAGTGAGGAGATGTCGCGAACAGGATGGGAGGCCCTTCGGTGAGGTAGGAATAAGCCGGAAGCTCCTTCGAAGGAATGGGAGATGCGAGGGAGAGTTGGTGTTCTGAGATAGGTCGAGCAAGCATCACCAACCAACCGACCGCACGCCGCCAGCTCAAACTGTACAATGAGCGTTAGTCCAGGCGAGTGGCCATCAGTGCTGGAAAGTGTAAAGTGAGAACGGGCGGCGCCAGGCGGCGACCGGGCGGCACCTCGCGTACCCCCGCGTACTTTACACTTTCTCGCAGTTGGCATGAGCCTTTGAGCACTCTTATTCATTGTTCGTTTCGCAGTGGTGGCGAGTGGTCGGTTTCCAGGAGATCTCCATTTTTAACCATTCTCTCTGTTTTGCAGCCGACAAATCGGGACCATCCTCGACGCACTTGGCCGTCCCAATTCGAGCGATCAACGACGCCTCGAGCAGCGGCATCCCCGAAAGCATGTCGGATCCGGATATCGTCGACAATACGAATGGACACGGTCAACACAAGCAAGATGCCGTAAGTTGAAAGCTTTTGGGTTTTTTCTTTATTGTTACTTTATGTGTGCTTGAACATAAAATTCGAGCGAACGTACATACTGCGCAAAGCTAGATCAACCAAAGCAATTGTACATAATTTGACACGCAACTTTTGCTATCTTGCAGGCCGAAGGGAAACGTTTGAAGAAGGAGGCCTTCAGCGACATGATGGAATGCTACAGTAAGCTATTATCGCACGTCGGCGAGGATCCCAAACGACAAGGCTTGCTCAAGACGCCCGAACGCGCCGCCAACGCTTTTCTGTTCTTCACGAAAGGATACGAACAGGAATTGGACAGTAAGTAGTTGCACCATAAAAATTTGAATTTGGCGCCAATTTTGGCCTGAATATGATTCGACTAATGGAATGACTTCTATTTCAGCCGTCCTCAACGACGCCATGTTCGACGAGGATCACGACGAGATGGTGATCGTGCGCGATATCGAGATGTTCTCCATGTGCGAACATCATTTGGTCCCGTTCATCGGCCGCGTATCGATCGGATATTTGCCCAACAAGCGCGTCCTCGGGTTGAGCAAGTTGGCGCGAATCGTCGAAATGTACAGTCGTCGTCTGCAAGGTGAGTAGCTGCAGTAATACAGTATTAATCTGTGGATCCAGCGGGCTGATCGATCGATTTCCTTTCAGTCCAAGAACGCCTAACCAAGCAGATCGCCGTGGCACTGACGCAAGCCGTACAACCGGCCGGAGTCGGTGTGGTGATTGAAGCGACGTAAGTGACAAACCGACCACTCGCCAGCGCTGCAAACCGGATAGTGAGCCAGGCAACTGGCTCACTGTCCGTTTTGCCCATCTCGCCGAAAGTGTAAAGTGGGCGGAGCCACGCGCGCGCGCGGCTCCGCCCACTTTACACTTTCGACCTCGCTGGCCTCTCATCATTGTTCGTTTCACCCTGACGGCGTGCGGTTGGTTCAGACTTACAATAACCCTCACCTTTTCAGTCACATGTGCATGGTGATGCGAGGCGTGCAGAAATTGCAAGCCAAAACCACGACGAGTTGTATGTTGGGCTCGTTTCGCGAAGATCCGAAGACTCGCGAGGAGTTCCTGCAATTGATTCGAGGAGGCAGTGTGTTCTAAGAAAAGGAATCTTTTTTCCGATGGGATTATGGAAATAAATCGTCAGCGTGTTCATATGCATGATAAGGAATCCGAAGTTTTCGGCGAGTCATAAGAAAGAGGTGGGGTCTCATGTCAATAGTGTTTTGATCATGTGTGTTTTTGTGTAGGTTTTGACTTTATTCCTTATGATATTTTGTGGTATTATTTTCATTGGGATATGGGTATTATGTACTATGAGGTTCGGGCATTTGGTAGAATTGTCAAGAAATGGTTATCACATTTGTTACTAATTAACAAACGAAAAACTATTTTATGAGAGAAGTCGAGGTTGAAAAATTGTTTGATAAGACACAACAGGGAAAGTTGATGCACTCGCACTCATACTCGTTTAGTACATTGCCTATCGTTTTGCTTTACACCAAAGACTTTACTGCACCTGAGCTGGACACAAAAATTTAAAAATTTTTGAAAGAAGTTCAGAGGAAATGTTGCATCTGGACTGACAGTGAGTATGAATAAGATTTTCGAAAATATCGCTAACGAGAAATAATTGCTAACGAGTAAGTAGGAGTAATATGCGTCTTATAATAATACTTTCGCGTTCTCAGGTCAAAGAACCATTTCATGAAGGATTTCACTGGGATATTACCAGCCGAGAGTATATGCGGCGCAATCCTAGCTTCTTTCCTTCGATTTAGTCATGAATATGGTTATCACGCTAATGTTTGCATTCGTTCACCATGACTTGCTTACGGCTGTTAGTCCCAGTGAGAGCCGTAATCAAGTCAAGGTAAGATGAACATCAGCGTGATGGCCATATTCATGAATAAATCAAAGGAAAGGAGCTCGATTGCGCCGCTTATACTCTCAGCTGGTGATATCGGAAGGGAAATCCTTCATGGAATGGGCTTTTGACATTTGACCTTTCACTTGGACTAACAGCTGCAATCAAGTGGCTCACTTTCGCGACCATCGTAATCACCAGTCAGTTTCCTCCCGTTTGACTCTTCTCTTTTCTCTTTTCAGAGTCTCATCATCCACCATTTAAATCAATACACACTCAGGTATTCATCAAACGGCACTGGTAAACTCTGATCACTGTGTCCGTCATCTTGCTCGCCAGCAGCCCATTTACATAATTTATCAGTCACAATCCAAATTCATCTTCAACAACAGCGCGACTGATCTGATCAAAGTGATCTGATCATCTGGCTTGTTTGGGAGAATACGGATTGGCGTCACATTTTGCGATTGATCTGATCTGTCCTGACGTAATGTTGAGACAATGTGGATGCCGAATTTACACTGCGCGCACAGTGTACTGCTGATTGACTCGTATTATTGAAGGAAGATGAATATCATGATCTGATGGGCAAACTCCTCGTGAAGCTGAATAGCAGTCTGCGCAGAGCACGTTTTCTTTCGTATATTTATTGCAGGAACCACTTCTGCTTGTTACTTTTCCAATTCGGCAATCTCGATGTCATTTCGATAGCATTAAAGGGGAATTAATGAACAGGCATACGTTGGCTGCTACAGGCGGGAAAGCCATTGCGCGTTCATCCTGCCCGACATTCCGAGGCCCCATCGCAATCAGTCAACAATCGTAATAATGACTTGTACGTACAAGGAATGTCTATGTTGGCGAATTTTCAGCTTCTTCTATCTCACATTTAGTGGTCCCTGATTCGGAGAGGCACTTGGATGAAAGTTTTCGTATTGAAGTTTGTGATACCAAAAACTAACGGTGAGGTCTCATGCTATCAGTGTTTTACATCTTCTAATTGCTTTCAGTTGGGATACGCACATTTTTCGCACACTCTCGCACACTATAAAGTAAATATGCAACACAGATGCCGAACGCACGCACGTTGCTCAAAACTGACGGCACCAATCGATTTCTCATGTTCGGGAACCCCTATTTACAAATTTTCATCAAAATCCGCACGCGCTATGTAAAGTACAAAAGTTTCCTCGGGCGGGACTCGAACCCTGGACCTCGAATAAGTGCTTTACAGCGACCGAAGTTCTCAACTTTTGCATCATTGCAACTTTACATTTCCTCGAGCTAAATCGCTGAAATTCAGTTCATACAGGTTTTCCGACACGAGAAATCGATTGCCGGTGTTAGTTTTCGTCTATCTGTTAAACCCGGACGTTTTAACTAGAAACCATCCTGCTGTTGCCCCTACTTGCATGCAGTTTTCTTCCTTCACTGCTCCTTCGGGCAAGTTTTTCGCAACTGTATGAGTGTATGAGGTGATGTGCAGCGGCCATGTCTTGATAATACTCGTCACACAAGCTATACAATAATCAAATAAGGTAAAAGAATGCTAATAGCGGACACTGTCCTATGTTCCTTCTCATTGAGTGTGAGATGCCCACATTGGTTTAAGATTCCTCCT
>JAQGCW010000555.1:0-10890 GCA_034700065.1 Mesodorylaimus bastiani | reverse complement strand
AGCTCCCGCTTTGCTCAAATACCGAGGGCTCTAATCAAATAAATGGCAACCGCGATCAGGTTCCGATCAAACACAAAAGACCACTCCTTTCGCAGTTCTCTCTCGACCTACCGTATCCTCGTCGATCGAAAGATGACTCCCACCGCTTTCCGAACAATCCGTCGGTCCGAATTTCTCTTCTTCGTATTTGCGCAATAACCGTTTCTTGTACAAATGCTTCGTATTTTGGCCATCGGTTCTCCGGGACGTGGTCGCTGTGGTCGTGGTCGATGTAGACGAAGCGTCCGATTCGTCGTCGCCCGATTCGAAGTTCGGACTGAGTCCACCACCGCCGCGTGCCGCCAGACCACCGGATCCGCTCGTATCGCCGTCCGATCGGCTTCGTTCTCTCAGCGCTCCGTACATGGGCGGAGGTGGTAGCAAGAAATGACTACTCCGACTCGGCGTCATCAACGGTGCGAACGTGGGCGATTTGGGATCGAAGGAGAAATGGAATCGTTGTTGTTGTCTTCCGCCGGGCGTCGATCCGAAATCCGAATACGTACCGCCGCCCGTCGTCGGATGATCGCTGAACGGCGAGAATGGCGCCGGACTCAACGTGATACTGGGACTCAACAGATCTTTGCACATATCCGAATCGACGTCGGTGAAATCGGAACTGGACTTTTTATGCTCGCGATACGCCGACCAATTGAACGAGGAGGGTGTCGTGATGCTGATACTACTCCGCGGACTACTGCCCAAATCGCTCGTAGTGATCGACGGTGCCGGCGAGATTGGCGACAATTTGGACGGATCGTATTGGTGATGCTGGTGATGCAGAGGCTCCTGGACGCTCAGTAGATGAATACGACGCATGGCCTCGGGCGTCAACGGGCTGGGCGGACGGAGATGCGCCAAACGTGGACTTCGCGGCGATGAGGATTGCGACGGGATGTTGATGACGACCGAGGGCGACGTGTCCATCGACGAAATACTGCTGCTGCTCGTGGTCACCATCGTTTGACTCTCGGCGGTCATCGACGACTTGTCGTCCATGATCGGACGGACGTTTGACGCCTAGAAAAAAGTAGTAGATGTAATCGAGCATCGAAAAGCTGCGGGAAAGTCCACAGGCGGTTGGCAAGGCTTGATGGAGAAGTCCTTACATGGAGTCTCTAACTATAAGCGGGATGATCGTTCCCTTGGACCTTGCACGGCCGGGACAATGGCGGAAACGCGCGGTACTCGAAGCACGCCTTAGATATCCGGAGGGCGTCGGAGAGGGAGGGGCATCTCGAGTATAATCACATGCGCGAGACAATACGCTAAGTACGTAAGTACGTCACGTGTGTTTTCACATAGGCACCAGAGAGCATACGTATTATGGGCTGGCGAGGGTACGAGTCATTATAATACGGAAATCGCGTCTCCTCATGATTAGTGGGGAAACCGAGGGGATTCAATCAAAAAAGTATGAGTTTATAATCCGATCAGCATTCGGAGGGTTGAGAAGCTAGGAGAACCCAGAGGAAGGAGAATTGATGAGGGTTCTCTACTGTTCTGTGTGGAAACCGCACAGGTGATCGAGTCGCCACCCAGCCAAGCTCGGCTCCCACTCGACCCCGAGGTCAAGTCACCGTACAACCCTCGCGATCCTATCCACGTGAGAAGAAGCCATCCGCAAGAGAACTCACGAGTCCGTATTCCTCAAATAGTGACGGTCGCACCCTTCGGGCTCGCCCACACCTTTGTAACCCCGCAAGGCGCGTATCCCAAGACCAAAATCATAGCTAAATACGACCCGCGAGTTTTGTATACATTTCCAACTCGGTGCTCAGAATTTACGTTTGATCACGAGAGAGAGACAGGAAGAGACGACCCGATATTAAAAAATTTAACGAAGCAACAGCCGGTCTCTCTCGCGTTCAGGAAGGAAGTCTTCTGCGAGTCCCCGACTATGCTAAACATCCTGGACCGCCCCGAGACCCGTAAACATGGTACGATTTCCTGACGCGAGAACCCCCAGGGAGATGAATTCGAGCGCCGATTCCAAGCGTCAGGAATCTCGCGGAGGATTCGAGTTGGTTCCAAGGACGGCATGGTCAACCCCTGATGAGCACTAGATGACTCTGAGAAGCAGCAGCATCAGGACGCAACACATGACCTGACTGGATCACACGGATTCAAAACCACAAGCTTATCGCAGACTAGTGAGGATTAGCCTTATCAACGGAGAACTCCACGGAATACTCACCATCAAATCAGCAGCAAAAAAAATGACACAAGCAAAACCTAATGAAGCATGCTGAATTTACGTAATCTAATTTGCCTGTCACCGAAGAGAAGAAAGGTCGCCATGTAGGAGGAGTAGGAGGTAGGGCGGCGAAGGAGGGCGGCTTGAACCAATAGGGGATTTTGCCAAATGGAAACATACATAGGTACGTAGCTAAGCTCCCCTCGGGAAGGCCTCGACTGTCTTTTGTGCGAGGCGAGAACAATAAGCGACGAGAGGTTGCCAGCCACGAACAAGCAAGCCTATATGTGATGCTAATGAAACTTTGAAATCCATCCATCCACGTCCAAGGAGGATTTCCCCCTTCGCAGAGGGGAGACCACGAGCGTCATCATTTGGGAAAGGGAAGGTACAGTGTTTACACCCATGTCCTTATTAGGCAATACGAAAAACTAGCGAAAAGCGTCGTCACACGAGGGAATCGGGATGATGGGGATAATCCGATGGGTGCGAGTGTAAGCGGCTTTTTAAGCAGCTTGCACCCACTGGGTTTCGATTCCCCCCCGAAGGGGTGTCCATACGAAGCCCTCTCGAGCCCCACGCCCCTGAGCCCCGTGGGCGATGACACACGACTAGATTAGCACCTTCGCCCGTCCACACGTGCGTCATTGCGATTGGCTTCCGAAATGGCCCATAACGCCCTGCCTCTGTGCCGCCTCTGCCCGGTGATCGACTTTGCTTCATTCGACCCACATTCGCCTAAGGTCAAGTCCGAAAGGGCGGACATGCGCAGAAAAGGGCGCAAGGAGATTGACGAAGACGTGTCTGGTGTTCGAACATAAATCAGAAACCGGAGACGAGCTTGAACTTTCTTCTTGGAATTTGAAATCCTGGGACTGTTCCAAGAACAACACCACAGGGAAACGGTGCCAAGCGTGCAAGCAACACCTCATTAGCGATGGATGGACGTATCCACCGAAAAATTCCTCGTCACAAATACGAATCCCAGAAAGCGCGCGTTTCACATCACTGCTGGCTTTAAAACCCCAATTACGGAGCGGTTCGGATTACAAAGCAAGGAGACGGACGGAGCAGTGCGGCGGTGGCCAACAGCTTACAATGAGTGATTGGGGATAAAGGAGCAAGCACAATGGGGGCCATCCGACGTCATTCGTGTAACCTCGGGCGATGAATGAGGAGAGGGGGAACATACGATGGATCCAGTTACACCTGATCAAAGAGGACGAGTGGCGGCGACTCTCGACTGGCGGCCCTAGACGAGCTGTCGAGAGCTCTCTGGTGCGCTCGTGACGTCACAGAATGAGCAGCACGTGGAGTGTGAGATCAACAGTGACTATATAGACCCTCATAAATTGGAGACATTAGAGGGAGACATTCTATAAAAGCACCGAGTGCCCTCCCAAGAGAGTCCAGAAACCCATTACACGTGTCAAGTACACCATCAGTGCTTACGAGAAGCTCCGCTGCCCTCGCCTGTCCGCCATCGCAGCCCTACGCGAGTCTCACCAATCGGAGGCGTTTGATTATGTCTACGCGCGTCACACAGCATGAAAATGTCGTGCCATTTTCACACCTTTTCTCAAAACCCCGCTTACTTGAGAAAAACTTGCTTACTTAATCTACAGTAATGGCTTACGCCCCGCGTAAGGCTTCGATCAAACACACCGAGCAGCTTATTTAGAGTTGTTGAAAATTATCCGAAGCTGCCCGATGCAGATAGTTTCCAAAGTAGCATTCGAAGCATTCTCTGACGTCACACGAAACAACATGTTGTGCGGAGTGTGCTTAGCATACACACTTCACATCCGTAATGTAAGCAGCGCTGCGTGGTTCGTGTAAATAGACGTAAAAGGAGCCTTAGGTAAACAATACAGTATGGTTGGGGTGGGAGAGGAGGCGAGGCGGAAGCTGCCGAGTGCCTACAGTAGCATTTGGCTGGGGGAGCTTGGGGGATCAGAGTGATAGCACAGGCACTGGGCTACGTCGATGATCGGACAGTGATGAGCCTGTGATCAGATCAGGGTAATCTGAAGGATCTGCAGGGATGAGGAGGAACTGGACGAAAGCATGCCTGAATTCAGAGAAGCGGACAGAAACCAGGTGCAAGAAACAGGAACGCACAAAGATTCGAGCAGATGCATCATTGAAGACACCTCTGCTGATCCAACTGATCGAACAACCCGAACAGACAGACTATACTCACGCTAACTCTTCACTCCTTCCTTCCTTCTTGGGGCTGCAGACTTTTGGCCCCGAGCCCAGTGCCCTTTACCCAGTGAGACGGAGGCGGGAGGAGGAGGACGTCACGCAAAGCATGCTAAATCGTTCCCGCCTACCTCGCCCCTCGGGACGATCCGAAAGAACCTAACACGGCGGCGCATACCGATTAGCGCATTTTCCTGCCGCCGCCAGCCCTGTCGGCCGCCAGTGAATTTCACTCAATCCCACACAACGAAGAGAAAGAGAGAGAGAGACAAGCCTAAAAACGAAATCCCGCGGGTCCATAATAGGAGAGAAACGAAACGCCGAACCGCGGGCCGTCCTCCCAAATGGCACGTCGTCGAGACTCAGGAAGTTCAGATCGGCTGAAAGTTCGACCTTTCGATAAGTATAATCGACACACCCGGAAATTATGCGGTCGAGCGAGAAACTTGGCATTATGGTACGGGCGTTTGAGAATTGAGAAAAGTCCCGCCAATTCGTGATCTCCTAGGAATTCACTGATAATCCGCAAAATCACAAATCAAAGGCCAAAGGACAACAAAAAAGGACCATGCTAGGATTTCACAAGGTCATGTACCACACACACAACATGCATTGACAATGCACTGCAATGCATAGCACCAGACAACCTCTGCCTTTCTAACAGCCAATTGATAAGACCAGATTCAGAAAATGTATCATCCCAGACCCCTCCAAGCTGAACAATCTAAAAACAAGTCTCCCGACTAAAAACAGTATCAAAAGACACCTAGCCCAACCCCTAGCGCTCACTCAGCCGCTCCCTTCCCCAAAATAAGCACACTGTTAAGAGCTAAAATTCCCGCCTATCTAATTTTAAACATCCAAAAGAAAACCCTAACCTTCGGTTCTGAGGAAGCAAAAATCAGTAGCATTTTTAGGACGAAAAGCATGTGTAGGACTTTCGCTCTTTCATATTCGTATTAGATAGGAGAACCGAAAAGAATAGGACAATCTTCGCTTATCGCGTCAACACGACCCTCAGTTCCTCTAGTTGGAACAAAAGTTGAATTCATTCGTCGACGTCAGCAAGAAGGCAACGACGAAGAAGAAGAAGCAGAAGGAGAAGAAGGACAGTTTAGCCGGATAGGTGGCTAAGAAGCATGGCGCCAGAGGACTAATCGTAAGTCCTTCACTTGTGCACCTCCTTCTCCCCGCCTATTAGCCCTCGGGGAGAGCTTATCGAGTGATTGGGTCTCGACTCGATACACGGCGCTGTGAGGCCCGAACGAATACATATAATGGGCGAATGCTAACGATGACCAAGAGACAGAGAAGGGAGAAGAAGAAGAAAAAAAGAAAGTAAGATGATCTGCGTCATCGACAAAACGAACGGGCCCCGAGGGATAATTAGAGAAGAGGGAGAAGAGGAACGGGCGATGTCCATCTGACGCCTTCCTTTCTCTCTCTATCGTTATTATCATCATCCTCCCCTTGCCCTTCGGAGAGGTAAACCTGCTGCCGATGGATGCACTGGGCACACGGGCACATCACATAGGACACGCTAATCACCTTTTATTCTTCCTCCCATGCCCCCCTCCTCCCCAACGCGACCACCCGCAGCGCGTCCTAATGAGCACGCGTCCTATATGGTGTGTCGCAAGCCAAGCCTAAAACCAAGGAAACCACCCGCCCATCCATGCATTCAGAGATGCGATCATTCCGCCTTTCCCTCATCGATTTACCGCTTTCCCCCCAAGGACCCGCATCTGTCCAACCGTAGAGCTCGAAGGCTTTTGAAATTCACATTTTCCATATTTCCCTGAACTTGAGGGGTTTCTGCGAATTCATTTCCCTTTGAGAAGATTTGAAAGATATCACATTTTCCCATGAACGACTCGGAACGGGGTGGGTTCATATGTGTCAAAACCTTCTGTTGAGGGGACTCGCAAGGTGTCTTGATACCTAATCCATGGTCCCGAAGTTCACCATACGACCCTGTGAACTTGAGACTCCAGCACCTGAACTTTCCTCTCCAGTTCCGGTGATCAGTCCCGAACATCCCCTTCCTTAAACTCCCTTTGAGATTTTCTCACTCTCACTGTTCTCTGAACTAATTTTCCTTCCTTCCTCTGAACTGGATAGTCTGGAACACCCACTTTCACCCACTCTGCCCTTCCACTCAAGTGCAGAACCCGGAAACATATTCTCCCTCCCAATCAACGCCTTGAGCTGCAACTGAAAGTCCTAAGTGCTCCACGCCCCTTCACCCCTTCAACTGCACTCTCCGAACACATTCCCCACATCATCGTAACTGGTGCCAAATCAGAAAAGCCATTCGACCAAATCACTCATATGGGTGCTTGCCAATTGGTTGAATTTCCTTCTTTCCTTCTTTCCGCTCCAGACGGAAGGAAATTAAAACACTTCAACTGAATTCGAATGGCTGTCAATTCCACCGTCAGTCGAATCAAAGCTTCACTCGATCAAGCACCATCAATCCTCAACTACGTATGCTCCCATAAAGCACCCATCCGCCCAACCTCCCTCGATCACTTCTCCGAACACCCTCCCATTGCTCGAGTAGAATCCGCACGGAATGGAAAATGTCCTAGTTAGAATTATGCAAATATCCTCTAATTAAAACCTAATCAGCTTAACTTTCTCGCGTTCACATAAGCAAGCAATATCCTTGATCAAATTCAAAATATCAGTCTTACTAGTTCAGTGATACAGTGCATATACTTGTTTAATTTTCTTCCGATCCACTGCATACAAATTACCTCCGGCCTATTATGCTAATACGAAATTAATTGTGCAAATCGTATTCTTCATTCCCTACATCTTATGCTTTCCACGTGATATGCAAATTAGAGTGGCTCTACGTTTCGGGTGACGTCTCAAAGTTATGCGAAAAGTGACGCGGCTGCCTGCCCACCCCAAATGCCCTCGGACATTGATTAACTCCTCAGTCAGCCAATCAACGAGGTCACAAGGAAAACGATCAAAAAGTCAGTCGAGTGGAAAAACTTCATTTACCTGATGAAACAAGAATCAAATTTCAAAACACAGATACATCGAAGAAATTATTGACCATAGGCGCCGATCGATAATAAAACATTTTTCCTCGTGAAATGTAAATGCATGATGGGAGTCGATTTCGTATAATAATCGCCCATGTCCATACTGGAGATTACGGATTGCCTGTAAAATGCGAAGATAAAATACAATTTCACCTCAGGAAAGGCTTTTAGAAATCAGGAACCAAGAGGATTAAAGGAAGTGCAACACTCGACCCTTGAATCGAGAGTTCGTGTCTAGCCTTTTATAACGAAGGTAAATGAGAAGTGAAATGAGAATGAATGCAGACACACCTCAGCTTGTGACTTTTGCGAAGGCCTAAAACCCTCGAGGGTGTGCTTCTGTATGAATAAAAGAGTCTGCAGACACACATTTCCTATCGAATACAATGCCCCACGTGATGATGATGATGATAGAAAAAGTTAATGATGATAAGCAGTCACAATATACACATAAACTTTGACTCACCTTGGCGGAACATTCGAATGGTGATCATCCACTTCGGCGCCTCCGGCGAGAATCGGCTGCATATAATGCACCTTGACCTTATTGTCCATACCGCCCGTTGCCATGACGGCACCTTCGCGACTGAAACTTATCGAGTGCACCGTCGACTCGTGCGCCGCCAAATCGACCATCTGCCGTCCTTGACCCACGCTCCAAATCATCACGTGACCATCGGCGCCTAAGTGCAAAAGACAAGTGCATATTGTAAGTAAACAATATATGTATTAGGCGAGAGGGAAAAAAAGTTAATTAAAAACCCCTCCACCCCACACACACACACACACGTTTTTGTTGCTTACCTCCGGAAGCCAATATCCGACCGTCGCTGGAAAATTGAAGCGTATGGATTCCACCCTGTCGAGAGAGAAAGATAGAATTTCATTAATTACCCCACGCGTCAAACCGTGATAAACGAGAAGTAGGCTTCGAAAGTGAGTCTCATCCAATTCTCTTTTTATGCTAACCTAAGGTTTCTTCGAAGCTCGATATTCCAAAGCCTACTCACATAAATTCTTCCCACACGCTGTACGTACCTTGTGACCGGCGAAATGTCGCACGCAATGACCGCTCGCCACATCCCACATACGCACGGTACAATCGTCCGAGCCCGTTGCGATGTAATTGGAATTCGGATGAAAGGCCACGGTCTGGAAAAGAAGGCAGAGTTACAGAAAGAAGCAAAGGTCAATTTTATGAAACAGACTTACATTGACATCCGATTCGTGTCCGACGAAAACTCGTAACGGTTGAGGTTTATCCAACGCCCAGAAATGTGCCGTCTTATCGCTCGTGGCTGTCGCGAAGTAATAACCGAACGGTCTGAAAGAAAAACCAAACATGAAACAGAAAAATTTTAATAAAAAGAATTAAAGGGACATAAAAAAAGCCAACGCAAACTCACCCGAACTTCACGTCCCAAATCGGGAATCCGCCCAATCGATAAATCGCCAAACTCGACCAAGTGTACATGCTCCACAGACGAACTAAAAAATATTCCAAAACAGTTGACCCTTTGTCGCCCAGGCCTTGGCCGATTTCTAATTGACGAATTCGGGTGGCCCCTCTGAAAAGCATTCAGAGGGTTTGGCCCCTCTAAATGCATTCAAAAACATTCAGAAGTTATTCCTCAATCGCCAAAAAGATTTTGATGAATTGATATCGCACGTCTTTGCCATTTGGCTGTTCGCTGATTGCCGTTTTTGGGGCTGGTCAAAACCGCTGAGCGGCTTTTCGTACTATACCGACCCCAGCCAACAATGTACATTCCTCCTTCTTCATGCTAGTATAGTTGTCTTTGGTACTAAGGGGCGGCTCACCAACCACACCAAAGGGATAGGAAAAAAATTCCCAAAGTCCTTCCAAGTGGATTCATTCAAGTGTTCTTTCCGAACGGCACCAAAACACGCTGACATCATGACAACCGTTACATTTGTGCACGCCTCCAAACCTATGTCCAACTCATAGTCAGATCCGATTGGCTGCCCACACATATGACCATTTTTGGTGGCTTTTTGATGTTCTGGTGCCCGAGTGTCAATTTTCTAGGGTGCTTCTATTTACGTGCGAGGTTAGCCTTATTCATGTGACTAATATACCTCGAGATTTATTTGCCAACTCCAAAAATTTTCCGAAATTCCGTCAATCCAGCAAGTTTGTGTAAAGAGATAAGGTTTCCTTAGGACCCCCTAGGATCTTTCTTGGTTCTGCTGGGATGAGGCTAGGATGACGAGGCTCTTTTAGGAGATCCTCGTTCGTAACCTGTTCCTAGGTCTCCTTTCGATGTTGCCTTTTGCGATCTCTCTCACCTTTCTATCAGTCTTGCCTCCTGCTCTCCCCCCACTAAAGTTGTCTCTTGTGGTGTGTGCCGGGACTGAACATCGACGTAAGAACCCGGGGTGTGGGCAGAGCGGGTATTATTAGTTGGCCAATGCGGCCATCGTACTCGCATCGATCGTTCCATCTTTGAATAGCTCGGGAATCTTGTCCACGGCCGCGTTGGAGATCCATTTATTGATTTGTGGACGCGCTTGCTCCGGTGTGGTCTGGAACGGCTCCTTGGCGATCTGCGTCTCGAAACATCGTTGCAATTTCGACACGTAATCCGATTTCAGTCGCAGGCGCTCCGAATAGAAAAGTCCATTGGCGATGCTCAACCGAGCGTTCTCATTTTGAATTTGCAATTGGCGTTGGAGTGATTGGTACGATCCGATCCGGTCGGATTGAGCAACGCTTCGATTTCTCTTTTGGTTCCACCGTCGGCTCCGCTCTGCACCAAGGCCAAGGCCAGCGCGATGGAGACTGGCGAGAACATGACGTTCTCGTTGGGTTTGGCGATTTGTCGGTACAATGACACGGCTAGATTGCCGACGGCTTTGGACGATTCTTTGGTCTCGCAACCGTTCGCGGAGAAGGCGGGAAGGGCGGCCGGTGTGACCAGAGGGACGAGAGGGCTGAAAGAAAGACACCATTAGAGCCGGGGTCTCATTTCCGTTATTTGTAGATCCTTACTGATGAACAAGATAAATCGATACCACCAAATGACTTCCGAATATTCACTTCAAGAACTTCGCTTGTGGGATTGAAAACTTTTCAAACTCTTGTACTCGTCCGATTTTCTTGTGGGCGTTCTTTTTTCTCTCAGGGATATCCACCTCTTCAACTTGTTGACTAGTTTGTTGGTTAGACGAACTTTTTTTGCAAATAGTTTAGGCAGTAGGTATTTTTGTTCGTTTACTTTTGGTAAGCGTGCCTTTCTCGGCAATTTAACTTTAAAAAAACTTGTTCTTGGATTTCGCCGTCACAGTTTCATCAGAGTTCGATATCGTGACTTCTTGACCGATTACTGTAGAGAGCGAAGAGGATTCCTTCCGGGGCTTCTAGTGATT
>JAQGCW010000554.1:0-10896 GCA_034700065.1 Mesodorylaimus bastiani | reverse complement strand
GCGGCGTTCCACGTGGAATCCATCGTGGAATTTTTGTGGATTCCACATGGATTTTTCATGGAAAAACGAGGATTCCATTCATTTTTCCCTTCTCCTGCACCTACACTCACACATATCAACCAAGTTCGCTGTATTTGCTCCTACCAGAAATCGTTATACGATCAAATCAACATTAATGAGAATCTTATATCTCAAAAAAAAAAAAAAAAAAAATTAAAATCACTGCAAATCCGGCAAGTATGAATCTCGAGTACGTTTCATGTACGCTTCTGGCTTTCTTGCTTCCAACATAGCGATACGCCATTCGTTTTCATTGACGAAATTGTAGGCCGCCGGTTTCTTTGCTTTCGGATCCAAGATCGAGCGCCCAAAAAGCGATTCCAACCACGGAAAATGCGTGCTAGAAAAGAAAGACTTTCATTATTGCGTTCATCAAAGAAAGAAATGAACTCAAATGAAATGGAAACGAAAATATGACTCACCTTAGTTTCTTCGTATTGTTTCCCCAACTATTCATCCATTCGATCGCAGTCGAAAGCCACTTGTCCAACTCGATTCGCTTCGTATGGGCCAATTCCCCGCGCAACTTTGACGTATTTTCCTGATTTTGCTCGGCTTCCATCGTGATTCGAATATGGAAACAACGATGGCCGCGTATGGATGACGGTTTGGAATCGATTCCCGAATTCGTCCTCGTCCGAACGAAACCTGATCAGGCGGTAAGTGGGTTTTTGCTGTCTTTTCTTCTTTCTTTCTTTGGTTTCTGTTTGTTTTTCTTTGAGCCTTTGATTTTTGTTCACAGTACCTTGATGTTTTAAAGAATGTCCGTTATTCCTTTCAGTATCACCCAATCGTCGGTGAATCCGTCTCATCGCGCGTTGACGAAATACGAATTTGAGAAACGGTAAGCTTCTTTTGGTTGCGTTTTCTTTCTTTATCCTTTCTCTTCCTCTTTGATTTTTGGTTTCTTTGGTTTTTGGATTTTGGTTTCTTCGGTTTTCTTTTCTTGGCGTTTTTTGAGTTTTGGTTTATTTGGCTTTTGGCTTTTGGCTCCTGGCTTTTTCAGTTTCTGGCTCTGTTGCCTTTTGGTTTTGGTGTCTTTTTTGGTTCTTGGTTTTTGCCTTCTGGTTTTTCCAGTTTTTGTTTTATTGGCGTTTGGTTCTTTCCTCCTTTTGGTTTTTCTTTATGTTTTTTTTGTTTGTTTTTGGGTTTTGGTTCTTTAGTTTTTGCTTTTGGGTTCTGAGTTTTTTGTTTTTGTTCCGTTTGGCATTTTTTGGGTCTTGGTTTTTTGGCTTTTGGTTATTGATTTCTTTTTGGTGTTTGGGTTTTGCCTTTTGGTTTGTCCGTTTTTTTGTCCTTTTGGATATTGGTTTTGGATTCTGATTTTTAGCGTCTGGCTTCTTCGGTTATTGGTTTTTTATGGTTTTCGGTTTTTTTTATTGACTTTTGTTTTTCCTCCTTTTGGGGTTTTGTTTTTGTTTTTGGGTTTTGTGTTTGGCTTCTGGTTTTCTTCGGTTTTTGTTCCTTTTGGCATTTTTTTGAGTTCTGGATTTTTGGCCTCTGCTTTCTTGAGTTTTTGGTTTCTGTGGATTTTGGTTACTGATTTTTTTGGTTTTGTTTTCTGCTTTTTCTTTGTTGTTTTGTCTTTTGTTGCGAAGTGAAGTTTTTAAAGGAGAATCTTCTTTCTTTCTTCCAGCGGCGCAAGATCCGATGCGAAATCTCAGCAGTTCGATCCGCATTGTGCGAAGACACACGTTGCGCCGGAGGTAGCGGCGGAAGCGAATGATCGGAAAACGATCTTGCACCAAATGGACGCCGACGGCGCAGATCGAGGGTAAGCTACTTTGCTTTTTTGCTTCTTGACGCCAGTTCTTGTTTAACCACAAGTTTTCCTCTCCTTTCCAGCGCGAGCAGTTATCAAACGAATCGCAGCATCACCCGTATCCAACGCATCACGCATCAAACGACCTCGGCCGTCCGTTGGAGAATCGCGTTGTTCGTTCTCGTTGCGAAGGTAACTGGTGCGATTTCTTTCCCTTTTCGAATGCTTTTGTGTGTTCATACTATGTGTATTTACCATATACATATGAATGTTTCGTTCCAGCTTTGCGTACTCGTCAGGACCGTGCAATCGATCATGGTATCGACGCTCGCCTTTCCAATGCCGATGATTTTCGCCAACGAGTCGGTGTTCGATTCGCGAGACATCGATTCCCCGGGACGAATGGGTACGTCTACGAGCAACGACGAGGCTGAATCAAATGTCGGCCTTATCATCGGTTTGTTCGTCGGTGGTGTATTCTTCCTGGCCAGCGTCGCCCTCCTCATTTATTGCATTATCGATGTGGCGCGCGACCGGATTCCGGTGGAGATATTGGTCGAAATTTCGTAAGTACTCCTCTTTTTTTAAATTTCTTGGTCTTGGAGATAATAAGTTGATTTTTTGGTTATCAGGCGCGCGCAAATCGATATCGAGCTCCGCGCCGCCATGTCGGGGAAGAAACTCGACGTCCTCAGGCAAATCGACGAGATTCGTAAGAAAATCAACGTCCGTGAGAAAGGATGGATATTCTGGAACATCACGTGGGTAAGTCATATTTTTGAGAATACTATCTTTGCTGTAGATTATTTACTTGTTTCGCTTTTTTCAGAATATCACCGAAATCAATCATTACCGGCCAATGTTTTGTTCCATAACCGTCCAGCCCAATTGTGCCATCGTTCGAGGCGGTATCGTCGCATTTTCCACAGAATGGGTAAGTGGGACTTTGTTTCACACCTTCAAAATGTTGTACTGAGGCGCTTTCTTTTTCAGAATCGGGACGAATACGAGGGATTCGATGGACGCGTTGAACATTACTCTGGAAGAGTCGGCGATGCGTTGAGCCGATGGGCGACCACCTACGAACGCGTGGTCAATAATACGAATTAGCGATTCGATCCCGTCGCCTTGTGCGTTATGATGGTTTGTTTTTTTACTTTTCTTCTCGTCGCGATGCCTTGCTTTTTTTATGCTTTTGCTTGCTCGATGCTTTTTTGTCTTGTTCGTGTTTCATCGTTTTACGATTTGGTGCGTGTCAAAGGCGACTGTACGTTCATGTTTTGCTCATTGCTCTTTCTCCATACATTTTTCTGACGGCACATCGTCTTTGATCAGTTTCGATGGTTCTTTTGGTTCATTCTTGTTCGTGCCTCGGTCCCGTGCGGTCGGTTGCGAATGACGGTCTGTCGATCTTGCATAAGGTTTCTTCCCCACCCAGCAAGTGCTCCAGTGAGGGAAGTTGGGAAGAAACTTCATGCATTTCGTATATTTCGCTATTGTTTCTTTTTCTTTTTTTAAACTCACAAGTCAGCCAATGTTTACAGCTTAAGAAATTACTCAAAATCACCCTGTTTGGCATCTCACTTACCAAAAAACACACCTAGGCCATCTCCTTATTAGCTAAATACCTAAAACACTTGAAAACCACATAAATAAAACACATCTCCAGCCCGATCGCGATCGAGAAAATTGCGCAAAAATCGATCGCGATCGATCGTCTCATTCGTAGAATATTCGAACGCAATTGTTCCATCGCTAGGGGTTCCAATGTCCCAACACGGTGCAGATCCACACCATTTTCGATCACTCGAAAATGATCAGGTTGGTAGTCTTGGCGCGAAATTTGAATCCCGTTCGAAGCGATCACCGCATAAACGACGATTGCAATGGCCAAAGCGACCAAGGCCGATATTTGAACGAAGAAATGGACGAGTACGAATCGCGGTCGTTCCTTGATCACACCGATCAATAATCCGATGATCGATCCAGTACCGATCGAGAATCCGATGATGCAACTGATCAAACTGGCCGTCGATCCGCCCAAATCGATCGATTTATCGGCTCTGATGATCCGATAAGTCCGATCGTCCACATTTTGGCGATTGTCCAATACCATCGATGGTGATCGATCATCCTCGGCGATCACGTGACCAGGACCACCCTGAGCGTAGAATCCCACGACGAGTAGTAAGCCGAGTAAGATGATCGTGAATTCGAAAAGTCCCACGAGAATGGTGGCTATTTTGATCGGCAGACAACAACAGCATTTGGGATCTATGGAGATGGACGGGATGAAACCATCGTTGGACATCGTCAGATTAAGGATCATTTTTCCTGGGGCTTCAGAGTTTGATAAAAATCTGGGGCCTTCCGAGTTTAAAAAAATCAAAGCTGCCTTCCGACTGTTGAAAAAAATATCGAGCCGCCCTCCGAGTTTAAATTCGAGCCGCTCTCCAAGTATCAAAAATTTTCTGACTCACACATCACAACTTTCGGTCGTCTTTTAAACCTCGACAATTTTCCAAGTCTCCTCGCGTCCAACCTCGACGCGGTTTTTGTGTCACATCACACAGCAAGCAAACAAAACCGGATGCTAGGTTTCGTCCTAAACTCGATCGAACACTCGGTCGTCCCATCTGCTGTTGAGTCTCCGTACCCATGGAAATGTGAGTCAATAAGAGCATACGGGCAGGCAGCCATTCGTCAGAGTTTAGCGAGGGAAGGCGAAAAATCGAAATCGCACTTTCAATGGTTGGAAAAACTGGATCGTAAGGGTCGCGAAGGGATTACGAGGAAGTCGCTAGGCAGCACGGATTGTAATATGTAGGTAAATAGTATATGTAGACTGGACACGGGATGGGACACGGTATTTTTTTGGGGCAAACATGACTGTCAATGCCCAATTATGTCGGGGTCTGGGGCGAAAAATAGCCAAGGTTACATATTTTAAATCGAAATGGAATGAGGTGGACCCGCCCTGGACGGAGGGAAAGTAAAGTCTGGGTTGGAATTTGAGAGGGGCAGGAGGAGGCCAGGTAGGAACCGACCGCACGGGACGAGAGCATGAAGGAGGAATGAGGAGTTGTGCATTGTAAACTAACGATAAGGGCTGATAGACGAAAGTGTAAACTTGTGCTTAGTTTACACTTTCACCTGACAGTCGGAGTTTACTGCGCGCACATCTCCTCATTCCTCCTTCAGCTCTTGTCCCGTGCGGTCGGTTCATTCCTGGCTCCTCTTACTCGATTCTTTACCACCGGGACATTACTTTCACACTCCACTCCAGTGTGGGTACTCAGACACGCATGAGGGGACCGACCGCACGCCACGGATGCAGATACAACACTGAGGCCATCTGTCTTGGCGAAAGCACAAAGTGCACTTTACACTTTCACCAAACCAGACTCTACGCTTTACACTTTCTCTGAGCTAGGCGGCCTCAGTCTTGATATCTGCATCCGTCGCGTGCGGTCGGTTACTCCACGCGTGTGTGGCAGGGCTGTCCTGTCTGAGCAGACATGACAGCCCTGCCAGGAGCCTCGAAAGCAGAACTGCCAATAGCAGACAGTCTGCTATTGGCAGGTCTGCTTTCGAAGCGACTATTTGTACTTGCGCATCAAAGGCGCGAATTTCAAAAAATCACTCTCATCAACTCTCCTATTTTCAAACTCGAATAGTACAATACATAAAATTTCGACTGCCACTAAACCAAATAAGGAATCTACACTCTCTCTTTAAACTCATTGCAACCTCGTGCTAGCCAAAAATCTGAAACATCTAAATACGATCGACGAGAAAACCGTTTCCAAAATCATACCGACAGCTAAAATTCCGCAAAATATCACCGAACGATTATGGACGGCCAACGCCAGCCGATCTTTCAACTCGCCCAAACTCGTATCGGCATTGATCGATGTGAACAGATCGCTCAACTCCTCCTCGTCATCCTGATCGGCCTCCTGATCGATAATGCCCGATCGATCGTCCAGGGGGAACACACCGGCGGCGCACATCAAATAGACGGTGATAGCCGTCAGCATGCCGACGATGGCCAAACATTCGATCAGGAAATGAGCCAATACCAATCGCGGATACTCTTTGATCAAACCGATCGATAAGCACACGATCGATATTGCTCCAACCACAAATATGACGATGGCGCAAATCAAACTGGCCCGACTCGTGGTGGCCAACGACGAAGCGATCGTGTCCAGCGATTCGATTCCGATCGCACCGCGTGTGTCTTGATCGTAGAATACGGCGAATGAGATCAGAGCGATCGTGATCAGCGCGAATTCGATCAATCCGACGAGGAAGCTGGCGAATTTCAACGAAAAGCAACAACAACATTTCGACGACGGTTTGACGAGTTTCGGGAATTCGTAATAGGCCGATTTCGGATCGTCGGGAATCGAGGGGACCGACGGGTATAAGGCTGTGGGATACATTTTACTGTTCGATGATCCTGTACTTGGAATGTTCAACAGTGGAAAATTAAAAGGGAGACCAAATCGACGCCCATATATAGGCCTCCCAAGGACGTCCCGTTTTGCGTAGGTAGTGATGCTTAGACTCGAGAAACAACGAGAGGCACGAGTTCTCCTAACCTTACGAGCAAAAAAGTGATCGTCCTCTTTCGATGAAGAAACTAGTCTTTGAACTGGGTACAAACTGCGTCAAAAACGGGCGTTGTTTTCGGGTTCAAAATTTCGAAAGTTTCGATACTGTTCGTGCGAAAGAGCAGTTTGGAGATGGAAGAGAAAATTTGAAAGAAACGAGATTTGCTGCGGGGATTCGTCCAAATCCCCTGAGGGCAATTTCGAAAGTTCGAAACGAGTGAGTGATTGATACGGCTGCCGGTTGGGGGACCGTTAGGAGAAATTTGATGACGAAAGGGTGATGCAGGGAATGAAACTGACGATTTGCGAATGCCACACACACGCTATAGCAACAATCCGAAAAACGTTTGTAAATGAAGCATGAAGGGTATTAGAATTAATTAATGAAGGTCACATAACATAAGTCACCAAAATTTAAAAAAAAAACCAGAAGAGAAGAATGAAAAATACCAATTTTGCCAACGGAGAATTATCCACGTTTCTTTACTAGATGGTTGGTTTATTTCGACTGCAGACGTCCACTTTGAAGGTGACCACACCCGAAAAAGCGAGAAATTATTCCGCTCCCTTCCACAAATCCACTTTTACATATGACTGATATGATGAATCAGAATGATAAAATTGAGACGCGCACATTGTCATAGAAACAATCTGCCAGCGTGAAATTTTGGATACCTTTTCTGCAAGGAAGCTGAATAATTTACCTTTTTTGTCGGATGGGTCGTATTTGAAACATCTTGTCGTATTGTCCAAAGAATTCGACTTTAAAATAGTTCCAATTTTCGATATCGTGCCAATTTCAAATTCGTGAGATAACTAGCGAGAGTGTCAGTCGCATTGTCCACGTTCAACCAACGTAAGTTCGGGCAACGATCGACGAACATTTGGACGCCTTCGAACGTAATTCCCTCGGCCGATAGCGCACTGAATTTCTCCAAATTCGGACACGACTCGGACAGACACTGCAATAATCGATCGGTCACATTTCCACTCACCTTCAATTTTTGTAACTGAGTGGATTTTCCGATTAATTCGGTCAATCCTGTTTCCACGTCTTTTCCGATCCAACCCAAGTGGAGAACTTCCAATTTCCCCGCGAATAATTGGCTGAAGGCAGCGAAGTTATGCCCGTTCAAATTATCCGAGTGAATTCGAAGATCGCTCAAATCGCTCAATTTGCATAATTCGACCACCACGCGTTGATCCGGGTAATAACCGACGCCGTTGAATCGTTTCAGTCGAGGCGATTTGTTGATAATCGTAGATATTACTTCGTCCAGAATCGACTTGTAATTGTCGTCGCCGTTGGTGAAGGGAATAAATTCAATTTCTTCCAATTCCTTGCCATCGGCGATGCCTCGTAATTCCGTCGGATCCTTGGCGCAACGCTCGCCCAATTTGATCGATTTCAAACTCCGCATATGTTGAATAATATCTCGAATTTCGCTCATAGGAATACCGGACGGTAGATGTATGGGTTTGAAAACGAAACTCACCAGTCGCGGACCGATCGTACGAAGCATTTTCTTGAATTCCGCCACGAATTGATCGCACACGCAACCGTTGACGATCGGATACCAAATTGAATTAAACCCCAACGACGTCAAGTTCGGATGCGATTCCAATGCGGCCAATAATTGTCTGTTCGCTTGGAGCCGTCCACCTTGGCACGCTGGCGTGTACACTCTAGAACATTGCAAGAAAGCAAAATCGAAATGTTCCAGTCGAGGAGCCCCATTGATCAATGTCGTCAATATTGCCGGTTCGACGGGTGATTCTCCCAAACTCAATTTTATCATTCTCGATGCCTCGATATTGTCGAGAGATGTGAGCGGATAATTTAAATCAGCAATTCGCATGGTAAATGATTCCAACTGGAGCAATTGTCGACCTGGAGCGTTCGGATCGTTGGCGAAAGCGGCGCGTAGGCGTTCCAAATCAGCGGCCGGGACGTGGACTTTGTCGTGTTTAGGGCATTGGTCGAAGTCGATTTCTTTCAACGTGGCACGACTTTGCGTCGATTCGACGAATTCCACCAAATTGATCAGCGGAATACCGCATAAGAAAAGGAATTCGTAACCGTCGACGATTCGACCCGAAAAATATTTCTCAACGAAGTTGATCGTTTCCAAATGCTCGAATTCCGTTAGATATTGAATAGTCGTCGTATTCAACGACAGATCGTCGAAACTCAACGATAATCCGTTCAACGATGTGATGAACGGCGATCGTTCGGACAACTTTTTCAATATCGCTTCCGATTTTTTCGCGATTTGAAGACGCAAATGTCCTTCGCTCTTGAATTTGATGGCTTTCGATTTGAAAGATATGAAATCTCGTTGCATATCCACAATTCGAATCGATCCCCATTCAAGTAAGACGATGTCTCGAAATTTGTGATCGACCAATTCCAATGCGGGCCATTGCGTTCGAGGAAGTTTCTGGATAATTTTCACCAATAATTCGTTAGGAAGTTGATGAATCGGCGGCATAAATTTCATTTTCTTTGGTGGCGGCGAGGAACTCGGTTCGACGTCCATTCGGACCAAATTCGGTTCGAAGTCCATCGTTTTCGTTTTTGCGATGATTTTACGTATTCGTTACAGATTGATTTTCAGAAACTGAAAAAAACGAAAGTAAAATACCGTATGTTAGCGAAAAATTCACAAGTACAATCACTCGGTCTTTGGTGGTAAATTCAGGAAAGTAGGTAAGGCTTATTAGTTGGAAAAACACAGGAGCGTAAAACGAATGTTGACTCCGATGATATCCAAGATATCAGCCGAAGCCGATGGCGATTATGAAATCTCAAGAAATTGTCTCGTCACCACATACACATCATCGAATTCTGCACCCCTACAGTAAGATGGGCAGATCCGCGCGTGCAGCGGACAACGATTTGCAGGTAGTCCGCCGCTTACTTTATTTCAAAGTCAATATTTTTGAACCACAACTGTGCTGTCTAACGTAAACATCTGATGAATAATCCAAAATTCGACCAGGCATCAAAAATTTTTGGTGTGGTACTGTCGAATGCAGATTTTACGACTTTCCAACGAAACGCGGGGAAAACTCGCAATCAAGCTTCTGTAAAGGCTTTTTGCATGATACTAACAAGCAAAAGAACAAACAAAGGTAATCTGTCGCAAGCAATATGCAAAATCCATTCATTATGCATGATGCATAATGATGAGGTGCGATACATTTTACATACCGTATTACCCCGTTTATGACCCCAGAGGACTTCAAATTTCGATCAAACTTAGGAGGGGGACTTACTCGAGAGGAGGACATAAAACTTCGATGTCCTCAGAGTCAAGGAAAAAAATCTCACAAAAGTCAGAAATTCTCCCCGATTTTCGATCAAACTGATCACTGATCATCGATATTATCGATCATTTCTGGCACTGATCACTGATAAATTGTGGATCAGATAGCAAAATGCTCGGGACATCGGGTCAACAACTACGGCATTTCTAGGTTTCTTCGATCCGTTTTCCTCGTTCCTTGTTCCTCGCCTTTTCCTCTTTTCTCAAATGCTTTTGCATAGGTTTTTCCTCGATTGTACTTTCTTTCGTCAACTTTCGTTATGTTACTTTATGTTACTGTTATGTTATGTTACTTTCGTCAACATTTTTCGCGCGATTCTCGAGCAATCAGTTAACTTCTCGGACATTAACAAAATTTTGACCTAACGGGGATAAAGGATACAAATACAAGTATGCTCGCTAATCTGATCCTACAATCGCCTCGACGGCGTATATGGTATTCGAGGAAGCATTATGAGGATAAGGTCGAAAGAGATTTATGGGAAAATTTATGTAAAAGAACCAGTTTTGTTGAAACGGGCAAAATCAGTTTTAAAATGGCCTCAGTATCGGAAGTTAATTGAAGAATCCTGTTTTTGAGAAGTTGATTTTAGGAGGAGCTACTTGGAGAAAGATTTTCGGAATTGAAAATCAGGAGAGAAAAATGATGAAGCGAGGAAAGAAACTCGGAGAAGGAGAGAGATTTTGTTTTGTTTTTTTTTGTTGTTGTTTTATTACGAAGAGAGGAAAGAGAAGTTTAATATTGAAAAGAAAGTTGAAATAAAGAGAAAGTGAAGTTGAATAGAAAGTTTGAATTGGAGAGAAAGTCGAATTGAAGAAGATGAAATGAGAAGGAGATTTTGAGAGAAAAAGTTTTCGAAAATGGGGAAGGAGATTTTTTTATCATTTCCATTTCAGCTGTGCAATTAATCGATTTGAGTTTAGTACCTCTCTTTGTGTGTTTATTGATCATGTGTTTAGGGTATATTTCTTGTATTGAAGATGATTTGCCGAGAACCCACTATGACTAATTTTACCAATGTAGTTTAGAGTACCGGTTTTGTCCGCCGAGGACGGTCCCAAGCCCGGCTGCAAAAGGAGGAGGGTTGGGCGTTGGACTGGCGATTCAACCCTGTAAAAACCAACT
>JAQGCW010000553.1:0-10901 GCA_034700065.1 Mesodorylaimus bastiani | reverse complement strand
CTTTCGCTGCTTTGGCTTTAGGCTGTTTATGTTTATAAAACTACTAATGGTTTGCCTAATGGATTGGAAAATTGTGCGCGATCGCAAAAAATTTAAAAATCTTCATTAAAATCCTCAAATTAAATTCAGTTTCACTAATAATTTGAATGTTTTTGCATTTTTCGAAGACGATATTTAAACTGATCGCAATTTTCAACAATTTCGACAAATTAAACCATTCATTCACGAATTACTGGCGAAAGTTCTCGAATTAGCTTGGGCCTCGAATTAAAATGGGCCATGGCTACACGATATGATATCTCATATCTCATAAATCTCACAGCTCATTAACCTCATTCTCAAAAATCGATATGAGATTTATCTCATACAGATTTATGAGAAAGATTTATAGAGATTTATGAGATATATAAGATTTATGAGATATGAGATTTTGAATATCTCATATCTCATATCTCATATAGTATAGCCATGAAATGGGCGATGCGCACGCGATTAAACAAAGAAAATGGGTAAATTGATCAAAGTGGTCAAAGTAGGCGGCATGCCGAAATGGTCGATTGGTGCCAATCCAAGCCGGATCCCGAAGCATCTGGATGTTACCCTCGGAGGAGCTACCCCATCGCGGTCGGGTCTACTCTCCAGTCTCGAGAATGACTGTTGACAATTCGGAGGCAATCACTTTGAATATTGAATGGCCGCCCGCTTTCTCGCAGTTCCAGTTTTCTCTCCTCGGTGACTCTCTCCTCCTCCTCCTCGTCTTTTCTTTTCGATCAAACTTTGAAAACGTTAATGTGGTCACCAAAGCTAACAGAGTTTCTTCTTCTATGTTTCCAGGATTTAGTACGATTGGTCGGTTTGCTTCAACAGTCGATGTTGGAGGAACAACGACGATTTGCTCAGCTTTCTCAATGCTTACGAACATTGGAGCAGACGAGATCTACGACAACAACAATACAGTCGTCGAAGATGCCCGCCGCCTCGGCCCTCATCGTTGGGAGTAGCCGGAGTAAGAACGAGGAGGAGGATTGTCTCATCGACCAGCAGGAACCCATCGACGAAGGTTTCAAATATCGTCGATCGCAAATCCTCCATCACACGATACATTCGTCGCCCGATTTGTCGCCATTGATGGAAATGTCGCTCGTCTCGAATTCGTCGAGCAACGGCGGCGAATGTGCGACGGCGGCGAATGGAGCCGGCGGCAGTAGTGGACTGTCGGGCGATTCGATTATGGACTACGGCTTCTCCTCCTCGTCCTCGGCGATTCGAGATATTTCCATTCCTCCGGACGTCTTTCCGATCGTTATGAATAATAATGAAGATTCGGATTTGGTCAAGAAATTGTCCATTCCGTGGGACAATTGTCGATCGGCCGAAGATGAAGAAGAAGAGGACACGACTACGAGTGCTCAAATTGATACGTCCATATTGCGATTGACCGTTGGAGGTACGAACGGTGGTGGTGGACCGACGGATAGTACGGACGAGGACGAATCGACGTTGATGAGCACGACGAGTATGGTGATGGACGAACTGGAGACGAAGATGCGCGTCGAACAGGAGCATCGAGATTATCTGGCCAGAGAATTGTGCTTGTCGCAAAGTCGTCTCGCTCAATTGTGCGCCAAGAATATGAAGATTTATAATTTACAATTGGAGGTGAGTTGATTGGATTGGATTGGATTTGGGAGTTTGGGGTCAAGAAGGGTCCTTAAGATTTTGGATTCTTGGGCTTTTGAGGGCTAGGTTTGGGTTTTTGGTTCTTGGAACTTTGGGGGTTTGGGATCCATTTGGACCTCTGAGCGCTCGGAGGTCCAAATGGGTCCCAACCAAAGTCCCAAATCTCAAGAACCAAAAACCCCAACCCGAAGTAGAATTCTGACCCATCTGATGAGTCGGGATTCTGGTAGGATTCTACTTTGGTTTTGGCTTGACTGGGTTCTAATTCTGATTTGGGTCCTGGTTTGCCTGGTCATGATTGGGTCCCTGGTCTGTCCCCTACAGTTGACCTTTTCAAGGTGCATAAAATGGTCCGATTTTTAACCTCCCGCTTTTTAATCTATATTTCAAAATAAGCTGCGTATTGCAAAACTACCTTGGGTTCGCTTGTAGGAAAATGTGCGCGATCGCTAGATGTTTGATTTTTGCATGTTTTTAGTTAATAAATTCCTCAATTAAAGTTTAGTTTTAATAATTATTTGATTGTTTTTGAATTTTTCGAGTCGTTTTAGTAAACTGGGCAAATTGTTTTGCATTTTCCAAAGGTGTCCACAAATTTCAAAATTTCAAAAAAATTCATACAGCTTATCTCGAAGAAAAAACGCAATGACGCATCATTTTACGAATGTTTTAATTTCGATGTAACGTTAATACGGGAGAGGATGATTTTTTTTAATCCATCGTAACCATTTATTCACGAATTTGTGGCGAAAATGCTCGAATTTGCATTAAAAAAAATATGCGATGCGCACTCGATCAAGAAACAATAGGATAAATTGATATAAGTGGTCAAACACTGCAGGCGGGAATTCAAATAGTTTTTGCATGTAGAAATGGTCAATTCCGGTTCACTCTAATTTCATCCACTACTTCATCAATTTTAAGTCCACTGCATTAGTACTTCACATCAATTTTTTTTCTATCCCTGATCCACGCCTTTAAGGATTAGGGATCAAACATTTTTTTCGATCCAATTCTAATCCACGTTCATCCGATTTACGAATCACATCCATCGCTGGAGAGAGATTAGGAGTTGTCGAAATTTATATCGAGGATTCTCTCACCCTTGGTTTGTTGTCCTTGCACTCGCCGGGTGGTCTCTCACTCTCGAGTAGGATTTCGAGGTTTATATTTGACAATGAATGGGGCGGTGGTAATATTGATCACACGGATGAATTGGTCCGGTTTCCTCGAGTAGGGGTTTGGGCCTTCTTACCTCTTTGTCCTTACGGTTTGCGAAAGGGTGCGGCCGGCTCTCTGGGTGGCGGTGGGATGGCAGTGAGGTTTGTTGTTGTTAGGCTCTCGCGTATGGCCAATTTGTGCGGCTACCGTTTTGACCGGCCGAAGGACAACAAACAACGGCGGCCAGGGTGGTTGCATCTTTACTTCTCCGATTCTTCCGCTTTATCGAATTCATTGGCCGCATTCGATGGCCTCGTCGGACGGGTTTCGATTCTACGGATTCGTACGCGTGAAAAGCCAGCACGAATGGACGCCACACATCCAGACCGTAAATGGACCGTCCGTCGATGGTATTTGGCCACTCTCGCCATTAGCGACCACTTCCATATTTGAACATTGTGCATTTCCTCTAAACGGATGGCGGTAGATCCGAGGTAGTAGAAACACACATTCGTGACGCAATCGACTCTTCTGGCTGGCTGCTTGGTGCCAAGCGTGTGGTGGCGTTTTTATTCGTGTTTACATATGCGTACCTACTACGACCATATTTGGCTCTTTGCATATTTCATGCGCTCGTTCGACGGGAGGCGATTCGGTTCGGATGCGAGGCTTGAAAGCAGGAGATACGGTTGACTGGAACGACCCAGCGCGCGGCTTTGTGCTATTCGGCCAACGACCTTTTTTGTAAAATACCGCCGCCCGTTTTGACTTCCATTCGAGTTGTAGTAGTCATCGTTGTTCGTCATTCGTCGTAGTTCTCATTCGGTCGTTTGTAGTTTGTTCGATTTGACCGATTTGTGTGTGTTTGCCAGCGGACGTCGGAAAGTTGGAAGCGAGGAAGAGAGGATTTGGAGGAATTCGATCGTGGATTCTGGTTGGATTTCGGGAGGAAATGGATTCGAAAGTCGACGAGCATTCGATCATCGATGATGGGGTGGGTATGCATTGACTCGGGGGTTCGGATCTTCCCGGAGCAGTTTTGTGAACCATATGCTAAATTTGAATTCCCGCAAAAATGTGTAAGTGGTCGATACGCAGAACGTGCGTCCCACAGCCTCATTTTTGACTAATTCTATTTTTTTTTCGCGTCTAACACAAAATTATCAATCATCTTTGATTTTGGATTATTATTGAAAAATTATTATCTTAGAAAAAGATGCCTTACGAATCAATTTTTATACTAAAATATACCGATTGCTGAGTCACATGTTTGATTCGGAGTTTTGAGTTTTTATTAATCACAATCTCGAATATCTTTTTTAATTTCTGAAAGGATCTCGAATGCTCACAAAATTTGGAATCGGGGTATATTTTGTAAACAAAAATGTGTGAAAAATTCTCACAAAGCAAGTTAATTATTCTCGAAAGTAAGTTCATAATTTCAATATGCCCAAAAATTCTTAATTAAAGTCCGAAAATGCGGCTGCAGGGCTCACATTCTTGAGTATCAAATCTTGAATTCAAATTTGGCATGGGATTCACATGACTGCTCCCGGGGGCTCAGGTACCTTCGTTTGGGGTACCTGAACCCCCTGATAGGTTGGGTGTGAGTCTGGTAGGGCCTCCAGTCCTCGAACCACAAGACCTCTCGCCTCTTCCACTCTTCCGTCGGTGAATGTCCATTTGTGGTGACTTTGCCCTTGGGACGAGCAATCGACCGAGTCCATAAATGATGATTGGCCGTCAGTCCGAAGTTCGTCCGAGTCAACTTCTCCAAAAGGGGAACGAAGAAACTAGGCCAATTAGGTTTATCGACCATGCCATGGCCTAAACCATCCAGTTTCGGGGGTTGTGCACATTGGAAAGTGTCGGCGGCCTCCTTCTTTTCGCCTTCGTATATATCTCAATAGTTCTCATTTCCGTTTGCCTTTAACCTATTTTGTCGTTTGTTAAAAATGGTGAGGAGACCAGCTGGTGTTTTTGAGTCTGGTTGGGTGGGTGGACGGGGACTTTGAAGACAAACTTTCGATCTTTTTTTGACGACGGTTCAGGAAAGGAACCCAATGGCAGGCAGTCAGCTGATCTTAGAAATCAGCTGACCGGGTACCCGTTGGATTGGGTTTCCATAGGTTGGTAGTCTCTGTCTCTTCTCTTTAGAGAGAGCCGTTTTCGGAATAAGGAAAGCCTACTCTCTCTCACTTTGATTTATTCAGCTCTACGGGGGTTCGAATTTCTCTCATCGGGGTGCATATGTCACGCTCGGGTGAGTTTGAATTGCTAATGGACGCTCCAAGGGGCGGCGGCACTGATCGAGGCAGGTGAACCAGCAACTGCGGATCGTTCGTTCGTAGGTGATGCGGGGTGGTGGCAGTTCCAACGATAGTGTGGGGGACTGGTTACGTAACATATCCATCCTATGAACAGGTTGCACCCAGTGTCCCCCTATTTGTCTATATTTGTGGCTGGGCTGGCTCGTCGACGAGATAACCGTATGTTTGGGATGTTGTGTGTGTGACTCGTGTGGTTGGAAGCCAAGTTTCTAAAGTGGGATGTTTTTGAAAAGAATCTGGGTTGCATGGGAGGAGCTCCTCGAATTCTATTGTTTCACTGGAATTCCCAATGATATCCCTTAGATGACCCTTTTTTGAAATAGACCATTTCAAGGTGCATAAAATAGACCGAATTTGAATCTCCCGCTTCAGGCTGTTTACTGCAAAAATACACAGTTAATTTTTGTTATGTCTCAAGAAAATTTGTGAGAAATTTGCGTAATTTTCGGTTAATTCTCAAATAAAATCTCAGTTTCACTAATTGCTTGATATTTTCGAATTTTTTTGAGTGTGGCTATCATAACTGGGCATATTTCCAGGCAATTTCTCAAAGAATTCGACAAATTTTCATATCTTTAACTAATTTATAATGTAAATTTTGAAGAAAAAACGCAATTATGCATCATATTACGAATGTTTTTGATTTTTTCGATGTAATATGTGATAGGACTATTCAGTTTTTTTAATAAAAATTCAGCATTTAGCACACGAAATATAGGGCCTCGAATTATTTTCAAAAAGGAAATTTGGAATAGATGTTTCCAACAAAAAAATGTTATGCAAATTTTGGATTTAATGCGCTGTAATAATGCGATTTTTGCATAAACGCGCACATTTTTTGTTGGGAACATTCATTCCAAATTTCCTTTTTGAAAATAATTTGAGCTTCGGCCATCCCCCTATAGACTATTAAAATTCAGATTAATTCCTGACTATTCAATCAAACAAAAATGGTTAATTGATATAAGTGGTCATAAAATAAACTCTAAGCGGGAATTCAATTTTTTTTCTCGCACGTTTGAAATAGTCTTATTGGAAGAGTAGAATCATCGTTCTTCTTCTTCTTTTCGCCCTCGCTCGACCTCGAACCTCCCGTATCTTATCTAATGGGTCAGCCGCCTTCTTTCGACGATGCATCTTCAATCCCAAACAGTTTGATCAGAACTGTTTACATTCGCCCTTCAACTTTCATCGAGCGCGCGCTCTTACGTTTTTCAGCATCGTCGACGTTATGGAGTGGAAGATTATCAACCGACGACGGTGGTCGGCTCGAACACTGCCGATTTGCTGAGCGATCATCATCATCATCATTATCATTCGGAACGAAGAAATTCTTCATCTCCATCGTCGCAAGAGCAGGAGCATCAGCAGGGCCTCGTATCTTCCACCTCCACCGGTTCGACGCCTCGCGCGAGGAAATCGCTGAGCACATTACATAAGGAGAGAAAATTGAAAGAATTATCATCAACACCGGGGAACAACGGGAGCGAAGGAATCGTCGAGCAACTCGTCCAAACATCTTCGTCGTCGTCGAAAGCGGATCTCCTACGACAACAAGCCTTCCAATCGGTACTCACCGATATTTTGGCGACGACCGGTAGCAACGGATCGCCGTCGTCATCGTCGTCGCTGGCCGTCGTGGAAATCTCGACGCCCGAATCCGGTTATAATTCGAGTTCCAGTTTGAAATCGCCGAACGCGCCGACTGCGATCTCGTCGACGACGAATCGACAACATCAAGTACAATCGCAGACGAAATCGGCGAACGAATCGGAATTACAACGGACGAGTCGGGAGCGAATATTGGAACAAGTGCGGAGTCGACGATCATCGGCGCCGCCCGTTCAACATTTGACGATCAATTGTAATAACGGCAACGGATCGAACGATCGACAATCGCCGTCGCACCTAATCGATCAACTTCATCATCAACATCGGCCGTTGAAATCGATCTTGAAGAAACGTCCGATCACCACTGCGCAACCGGTGAGCCGTAGTATCGAGAACGGGATTCATCGAAACGAAGAAGATACGATCGATCCACGAAATCGTAACGCCACGATCAACCACGCGAACGGTGCTGCTATTCGATCGGCGTCGTGTTCGAACGATTCGAAACGAAGTTTCTCCCTCATGTCGTCGTCGACGACGGACGAATCGTCGAGAGGACGCGGCGGAAGTCACGACGATTCGAAGGCAATAATTATGGAGCAAATTCGAACGTTGACACTGACCGAGGCCACCGTCCATCATCAACAACAACAACAACATTCGCCCGTGCCTTTGATGGCTCATCGCGCCGGACCGTCCGCCGATGTGATCGCCGCCACGGTTCCGGACAGTCCCGGTCCATTCGTGCATCACGTCGATTATCCGAGTCCCGTACGTAATGGATCGTCGACGATGGGTAGCGTCGGCAAACACGGCGATCTTCCGGACGTGGTCGTATTGAAATTGGGCTCGACGTCGAGTCAATCCGGACAATCGTCGTTCGAGGAGACCGAAATACGCGTCGCTGCCGTTAGTGCGCCAACCGCCGTGCCTTCGCCGCGATTCCAACTCCAACACCAACCGCCGCCGCCTTCGAGTCCTCCGCAACCGTCGGCGCCTCGATTGGAACGCTCAACGAACGTCGTCGAACGTCCGCCGAAATATTCACCGCCACGAATCGACCCGACGACGGCCTCCTCGACCACCACCGCCGCCGCCGCCGAGAGCGACGCGTTCCGCGAATGGGATCCGCGACCGCTCATGCACGAATTGTACGCGATACGATACGAGGCGAGACCCGAGGAGAAACGTCAGCGATTCGTCAATATGGAAGGCCAATTGGAACATTTGCCGATGAATATGCGAGCCGTCGTTGCGTCCGAGACGATGTGGAGAACGCGCTATTTCCGAACACACGATGGACGATTGCAATGGTTCGAGGTGAGTAAGGGGGAGGTTAAAGGTTAGGAGCTAGGTGGTGATAAGGGACTTTGGGTCAAGCTATAGTCGGTGGATCCGCCGTGGAGAAGCGGTTACAGTAAACCAGATCCACCTGTAGAGACTTTCGGGTTCTGGAGTACGTTGCAACCAGAACCCGTAAGTCTCTTCACTCCGAGTGCAGTGTGTGTGGGGGGGGGACCTTGGGCCTTTTGGGGAGAGCTACCAGGGGGATGGGTGGGGGGACCTGCCAGGGCGACTAGCAATGACCATCGATCTGTCTCTCTCCATTCTCAGGACGCCAACACGGATCAAGTACCGTTCGGCGAGTTGGTACTGGCCGGTGCCGAAGTGGACTTGGACAAGAACGCCAACATATTCGTGGTGCACAATGCGAAGGAAGGACAATTGTTGACCATACGGTAAGTGCACTTTGGGTTTTTCTATGTAACTTTGCCGCGCTTCGGGGCTTCGAGATTTTCTAACTTTGGAAGAACAAGTTTGGAAAAGTTAGACTTTAACTTTTGCTTTTTGCTTTTCTTCAGATACGCCGATCAATTATTGGACAAATGGAGATCGGCCTTATTGAGTCACGCCAGCGCTTCGTCGGCGATGAATTTCGTACGGCCGGTCTATCCGCCGGTGCCGCACGCGGATGAGGTACGTACTGGACTGAAGGGTTTCTAAGCTCCTGGGCTCCTGGACTCCTATTTCCATATGTACGGTACATTGTAGGGTTTCTGTACTCCTGGGCTCTCCCCTTTCCTGGGCCGCCCGGGACTCCCGAGGGCCCTTTGGGTCCTCTCTTAACGATGACATCTCTTTCCAGAACGTATGCGTGATCGAAATCGGAAGCTGCTCGATCCGAGCTGGATTATTGACCGCGGAGCCATCGTTGCCTCAAACATATTTCCCAAGCATCGCTTGTATTATGCCGGATGGTAAGTACTGTCTAGTTTAATGAGAACCGGCGGCATCACGTTTAAAGAAGTGAATCCGCCGGATTCTTCATATCCGATGATCTGGACTCTGCAAACCATTGGATTAAAGACTAAAGACTACAGGCCAAAGGTAAGTAGACTCCAGACCATGGGGAGTATCCGGATACTCCCCATGGTCTGGAGTCTACTTACCTTTGGCCTGGGCTACCCCTCCTGTGTCCTGGACCCTCTCAATGGCCTGGACTCCCCCGATGGCCTCCCATAACTGATCCTATGATATCTCTCTCTCACTCCAGGATCGATCGTGCCTGGCTTCGACGCGCTGTCGCCTTCCATACGTCACGAAGGCTCGATCGTGCATCCGATCACTCCCACTCAACCGGCGCTCAATCGGTACAGTATGGATTTGGAGATTGTCAAACATTTGATTCGGAAGGTTTTCGACGATTTGAGAATCGATTCGCCGTCGTATCAGGTAAGTTTTGGCCTTTTTGTTCTGATTCTTTCTGTTTTTTTTTTGGTTTTTCCCTTCTGCTTTTTTGCATTTGTTTTTTGTCCTTTTGAGTCAGTAACCGTTTCTCTGTTGACAGATCATGCTCTCCGTGCCACAAAACGCACCGATCGGAATGGTGGGCGATGTGATGCGAACGCTACTCAACGATTTCGGCGTCCGCGGAGTGTTCGTATCCCGTCAACCGTTCCTCATCTTGTACGCCTACGATGTGACCACCGGCGTGGTGGTGGATTTCGGCGATCGATTGAATATCGTCCCAGTGATCGATGGTAAGTGAATTTCCTCGTTTCCCATTGAGCAGAGAGTTAGAAACTGGAATCAGCGATCGGCCGTTTTTCAGGCTACGTGGTCCAAAGCGCCATCGTCTCGTTGCCGTACGGTGGTCACAACGTGTCGGAAGGATTGAGGAGCAAGTTGGTCGAACGCAATTGGACACCGTATTCGTTCATGTCCGAAGTGGAGAGATACATTCTCAGATACGTCATGGAGAAGGTGAGTGGATCGGTTGGGTCGAGTGATCAGCGATTGAAGCCGAAGTGATCGGCGTATCAGGTGATCAGGGGTCAGATGATCAGGTGATGAGCGATTAGCTGATCCATCGTCTGATCCTCTGATCATCTGATCGATCGTCTGATCATCTTTTCCGTCGTTTGATCGCCTGATTGATGATCTGAATATCTGATCCGTCGTCTGATCAGACAGATCATCTGACCAGACGATCGATCTGTCGATCATCTGATCATCTGATCATCTGATCCGTCTGATCCGTCTGATCTGATCAGACGATCGATCAGATGATCGACCAGACACATGATCCGCCAAGACTGAGAATGAGTCGCCGGTCTAAGAAAAACATTGTCCTTTCTGTCGTGTTACGTTGCGGCTGATTTCGACGACGAAGCTCGACATTACGATCAGAATCCGGCCGAGATCGATACACGAGTCAGCATCGAATCATACAATCCAACGCCTGATATGCCGAGGTAAGCAGGTTTCCTTTTTTCCTCTTACCTTCTTTCTTTTCTTTCTCTTTCCGTTCTCTTCCATTTCCTTACGAAGTTGCTTTGTTTTGTTTGTTCCATTCTTCTTCTACCTTCATGTTTCCTTCGCTTGTGTTCTTATCTTACTTTGCTCTTTTTCTTGTTCCTTTGTCTTTTCCTTGTCTTTGTCTTTGTCTTTTTCTTTTTCCGTCTTTTCTTCCTTCTTCCTGTTACATTTTCTTTCTTCTTTTCTTTCTGCCTTCTGTTCTACCCGCTGATCCGATTGATCAGATTGATCAGCAGGCCCGAGCGGTCGCGGTGGTGTTGATCTTGATAGCAGCCGTCCAGGTGGTTCGCAAGGATAGGA
>JAQGCW010000552.1:0-10910 GCA_034700065.1 Mesodorylaimus bastiani | reverse complement strand
ACTGTTTGAACATGTTTGCCGTTCTGGGCCAGTTCGAAACATTGCTCGAGCGAAGTAGTACACATCGTCGAGCATTTCGAAAAGTTCATAGGTCTAAAAACGGCTGTTGTGATGGTTCGGATCCGGTTTCATCCAGTTTTGAGAGAGAATGCACCAAAGTCAATGGACTTGGACTACCTGGTCTCTGTCTCTACTGGTCATTGCAATGCTTCACTTACTTGTTAGCTAGGATAATCAGACCATCCTATGCCCCCCAGCAAGATTAGCACCTTCTGCTATCTGGATGTTGTCCAAGTTTCTTTTCCTTTCAATATAAGCGGGAATGTTTGCTCTCAACACGAAGGCTGTCCGTTTCGAACTGGCCAATGGGAATTCATCAACATGCGCACTGAATGGGGTTGATAAGCGCGCTTTTTAGGATACGCCCCCTTCCCCCCCCCCCCCGCAATGTCTGTAAACATGGGGATGGGGCGAGTGGACGTGGAATATGCCGGTGGATATGGGAGGCAACATCATGCGGTCTGTGTGCCCCCCTATATTCACCTATGTATGTCTAACGTGTAAACATCGTCGTCGAGGTTCGACTGGCCAGTTCGCTCGTTCGTTCGTCGTTTTTCGTTCGTCCTCCGTCTACGAAATGAGTATTCGGAATAAAAGAGAGAGTCAGACGGAGTCCCACCACGAATGGGTCGTCGTCGAAAGAGAGGAGGCCCCTCGTCAACATGACTGGATGGATACGCCCCCTTTTAGTCAGATGCGCGCGCGAGGTTACGGATTGGTGGTCGATTGTCAACATGGTGTTTAGACCATCCTAGTTGAATCGACGATTCTCCCAGTTCGATGATGATGTCTCCTCTTTCTTGTTTCTAGCCGTTTACGTAGTAGTCCAAGCAGTCATGCACGTATCGAGAATATCGACGGTCAGACGCGCCCCGAGCAGTGCCCCGTCGACACCCAGGATCGGTGATTTGGGCGAGTATCGATTGCCGTTCATGATGGCTCACCAACCACAACAACAACAAGCCGGCGGTGCCAATCGGAAGATGATGCTCAATACGGTAAGCTAGAAGACGACATTTGACGAGGCTCTTCGAATATGAATGAAGCTGCCTGTCTTTTATTTTTTCAGAACACGCGAGGAGAACCCATGGCGACGAGTCCGCTGACGATCGGCTCCTCGACGATTCCTTCATCGCCATTGACCGCCAAACAATCGCCCTTGGCCTTGATGCCTCCATCGCCGGCCTCCGTGGTCACTATGTCACCGACACGCAAGGAATCGTACAAGGATTTGATCACGCGCGCCATCACCAGTCATCCGGATAAGTTGATGACCTTGTCGGACATTTACGCTTGGATCGTGGCCAATGTGGAGGCATATCGTGATCAAAGTCACATTCCGAGTACCCAAGGTTGGAAGGTATGTAGAAACTGGGGAACACGGGTCTACTGTAATGTTACTTGGGTTTCTAATTCTTCGAGGTCGGGGAGGAGGTGGGACTCGATCGTAGAGACACATCGACCGGTTTCGACATTAGGACAGGAGTTCCAAACTTCCATTATTCTCGAAGAAAGACGCACGCTGTCGCACGAGAATAACAAACTTCTACATGTTGAGTCATTTGCGCGAACTGGAACCGGTTGAATGTCTATCAATAAGGAGGAGAATTTGGGTACACGCATTCCTTTGGGTTGGATAGGGACACTACGTTGTCCATTTATAGTCTGCTATTTTCCATCTTGTGCGTGTGGTTTCGTTGAAATTGAAAAGTCATTGCTCCTGAGCCTCCTGTTTGTGGGTTCTGTTCGATTATGGAAGCTTATAGGCTACCGATTGATCCATATGGTGCCTGGAGAATGCTTGATCGTTCTGATCAGCGGTTGCAGTTCTGGTCCTTTTGTTTCTGATACCATAACCGCTGATCAGAATGGACCAAAAACCTACATGCTGATCACTGGGGTCAAGACTCGCAGCTACAGCTATTCTTCCTTCTGCATCCTATTCGTGCTGGGTACTGCGTTTGTAAGAGTCCGTTTAGATCTTATGAGCACACGACCGAGTCCATATTAGCAATTCGAGCGCGATGGGCTGGCAAGAGAAAAACAAGCATGACGCGCGTGCAAGCATTGTCTGCAGACAAGCAGCATTGATTAGCTACCTTTTCTTCTCCCACCGCTCCTCCCGTCTCAAGCCGGAGATAATGGGATTGGCACGACTGCACTCCTTTCTTGCACGTATCCCTCGGGGATACCTCGATGAGCTTATTGAGTTAGCTTCTGTCAGGGACGTTTCCATTGGGGTGTTGTGCTCCTGTAGGTGTTTTCCATGTTGAGCCTATTGATGTTGAGAGCTTGTCGTTTCGAGACCTTCCTGAATGACGGCTTTTACGTTTTGAGGACACTGAGATTATTTGGTCGCTTTCCTTACTTTTTTGATATCACTGATACTAAATTTGATTTGTGGAGCCCTCCAGTCCCGTATGTTTGGGCGAACTATACCATCCCGTTGGTTGATCCATGCTTTTTGGATCAGCTGTACACGATCTTCTGCATCCATTTCCAGAACGCCATCCGACACACGCTCTCGTTCTACAAATGTTTCAAACGCGTCAAGCGACATCCGTCGATCGAGAAACCATCGTACTGGACAATCGACTATAGCGAACCGCAGACGGGCGGCGGCGGTGGTGGTTCATCGGTCGCCGCCGCCGCTGCATCCGTGGGATCCAAGGCATCGGCCTCGTCTTCGACATCGTCGTCCGGTTCGGCGACCGGCGGTGGTGCGACAACGGCCATGATCAATATCGTTCGACCGATTCCGACTTTGGCCACTCCGACGATGCAACCGCCGTTAACAACGCCGAAAGAGGAAACGCTCGAGCAACAGACGGCGGCGCTCCCGATTGTACGGGTTCAAGACGTGGCCACTGGACCTGGAGGAGATCCACGGACCTGGGGAACGACGAGTTGGCCGTTGAGATCGGATGCTCATGCGAGCAAGGAGGAGGTGAGTGAGGGTTCCATTTTTTTTCCTGCTGGACTTTGGATGTTTTTTCTTGACCAGACCAATAATGTGCACTTTATGCTTCTTTTAGCAATGCATCCAAGGATTACTTCTGTTTCGAACGTCGGGCGGCTTCCATTTCTTACCTCAGACGACGGTCGAGGCAATGCGACCACCGATGACCTCGCCGCTCACCTCGCCTCTGCCCAAACTGCCGCCGAGCGTATGGACCGTGGAGCGTGGATCGACGGCGGCCGACACGATGACCTATACGACGTGCGCTCAAGTCTATTCGCGAGCGGCCGATCCGATCGAGGCGTCTCAGAATTTCCTACAAACCACTCCGCGCTACGAGAACGGACAACAGCACGGCGGCGAAACGCATCGACCGGGATCCTCGGTCACCGTGGTTGTGAATACGTTGGCCGGCGCTCCGACACCGCTCACCACAACTTGGACAACGGCGGCCATGCGTGATCACGATCAACAGCAAAGTCAAGAACAGCTATTGAGACAACAACGGAAACCGCAAGTGCAAAAACGCTACGTGGAGATCGATTCGCCGACGTCCGGACTCCAACAACAGCAACCGCCTCAATATTCGCCCAAACCCGAATCCGTGTCGTACGTCCAATTGATCGCCAAGGCCATATTGGCCACGCCCGATAAACGAGCCACGTTGGCTCAAATCTACGAATGGCTGGTGGCGAATGTGGCCGCCTTCCAAGGACAAGGCGCCAGTCCGAGTAGCGTCGGATGGAAGGTAAGTACTCTTTGGAGTTTCTTTTGACTTTTCTTTGATTCCTGATCTCAATCTTAACGATTGATCTGTTGCTTTTTCCAGAACGCCGTCCGCCACACCTTATCAACGCGTCCATTCTTCAAACGCGTGATTTGCGACGAAGCGTTCGGACGACAGAAGCCAGCCTGGTGGACCGTGGATGTGGAAGCGATGAATTTGGCCTCGTCCTTGAGGCAACAACATCAATCGCATTTGAAATCGGCCAAACGAAGGCGAAACGGACATACGACCGTCTCGGAAAGCATTTCGTGTGAGTACTACAGTCCTTTGTCTTCTTGTCGAAAGTTTCTTAGAATGTGTTTGGAAGAGCACGTTACAGTAATCCAAGCATCGCCGGGCGGCGACAGGTTTTTTCGCACTTCCACTTTTGCACGTGAATGAGAGAATGCCTTGCTGAGAAGGATTGATTAGGAACAGGCTTGTTTATTCCTCGCGCGTTATCTTCTCAAAGTTGATTGTTTGTGGCTTGAGGCCAAAAACCGGGCGCCGAAGTTAGCTAGCTATTGATTGCTTGTTTGGCTTGGAGTGTTTTGGGGTTTCATTTTTGTTGGTGGGTCTGTTCTTCAGGGAGTTGAGTTCTCATCCAGCCAGCATTTGAAAAATGTATGAAACTAATTGTTCTTTCTATTGCCTTTTTTCAGCTCCCCTCACCAGCGGCATCTCACCGACGGGTTCGATCCCAGACCGAGCCATGATCAGTGTGATTCACCGGGTGAACGACAATAGCGCCATGATCTTGGATAGGCAATCGGCGTCGGAACCGCCCGAACCGTTCCGGATCAAGTTGGCCACCGACGAATCGAAATGGCGAGGGACTTCGAGGATGGAGAAGGAAGTTGTCTCATCGCCGGAATCCACGATGGATCGAACGTCGGTCGTATTTCGATTTCCCTCCACATCGGCGATCAATAGCAACAATCTCGTCGGTGCCAATACGTCGACCGTATCAGTTACGAAATCGGAACAAGTTACGCCGGAGTTCAAGAAATACGATCGACCGACCGCCCTGGAGATTTTACCCAAGTCGCGCGGCGGTGGAGTGCATAATGCGGTGTTCGAAACTGCGACGGGCGTGGATCCGGATGTGTTCGAATGTCTGCTCAAGGACATGACGGTAAGTGGAGATCAAGTTTTTATCTTTTTTTAAACTTTAAACTAATCGGCTCTTGACCTTTCAGATGTTCCTCGACGCTATCTCGTCGACCACCGGCGACTTATCGGCTCGAGACGCCTTGACGTTGACATTGCTCCGACTCCAACGACCGTCGTCAATCACGGCGACGATGGGACGCGACGAATCGCCGCAACAATGTCGACAAATGCGTAAACTTTACATCCGATGGATGGCGTTGGCAGCCGAACATTTATCGCCGTTGATCTTTTGGCCCGATCATTTGAATCGCGACACGATTCGCCTCCCGCCGCCGCCGTACCTCACCGAGCGTCTGATCGCCTTGGAACGTATGAGCCGACCGGAGCACGTGATCGGCGTCCTCGACATATTCACGATGGAAGTGATTTTCGACCACAGCGACGATTGTTGTCGAAAAACTGTCAACGCCGTCGTGGTTTACAATTTCGACGGAGCAATCATACATCGATCGCATCGATTGTATTGGCTCGGATGCGCTCGACACGCGTCCACATTCCGTGCGGGCCTTTGTTCGATGATCGAGGACTGTGTCGAGCGAGAGTTGAAACCGAAATTGGTCACCACGAAGACGAACGATACCGATGGCCGGACGTTATTGTGCTATCGGAATAATATGGACGATATTCTTCCACGATCCGTGCACGGGATTCGATCGAAACGAGTTCGAAATCTATTACGAGAGAAGTTCGGCGATCGTTTGTCCAGATTCGACATCCTGACCAAACCGGTCATGTTGAAACGGAAAGGATCGGCGCCGATCAGTACGTTGGCCTCGTTGGACGACGCGCTGACCATTTGTTCGGGATTGGTGAATTTATCGGCGCCCGTCGTCTGGGATGAGGGGGAGTGATTGTTGAGGCGACCGAGTTCATGGATATTTGGACTGGAAAGTGTTTGAGTGATCACATCAGGATTATGAGTGAATGTTTCTTTGAGTCTTTTTTGACGACTCGGAGGGGACTTACATAATTAATAGTACGAATTTGTTTTTGTTGAAAGAAAGTTCATTGAAATGTGCCCTAAGTCAGCGCCACTGTCCTCTTGTTCACCATGGATAACTAGATCGAACCGCTGCCAACTCTCGCTCAATCGCTTCAAGATGATCGCCGCCCAGAATGCCTCGGTGAATGCCGTCTTCTCGTTGGCTGTGGTCGAGAGCGGCGCCGATGTCTCTACCTGGACAGCTTTACGGAATGCGCTCGGCCGCAATGACAATGGATCCGATCCGAGCGCGGCTTACCAATCGCTCCAACATCGGCTCCGGATCCAGGACGACAAGACCGTTTTGACCATCGCCGACGGGCTCTTCTCCGATCGCGACTACACGTTGAAGTCGGAATATTTGTTGATCAACGTCAAGGAATGTTTCGAATCTGCGATCGACAGTTTAGATTTTAAGAATGACACACGCGCCGCCGTCTCGCATTTCGTGGATTTCCGATCGGATCGGACGACGGATCGAGAATTTGCTTCAACCGGACGCGATCACCGAACGAACCAAAATCGTCTCGGCCAATGCGATCTACTTGAAATGGCGAGCGGCGTTCCGAATGCAAGCGATGGAGACGATACTCTTCTATCGACGGGGACAGGATGGGGATACTCAAAACGTAAGTGGCTTTCGATGTACCACTGCAAGAACTTTGGGGCAAAAAGTTCGGATATACATAGTCGGATCCACCCTGGAAAGCGGTAACAGTAATCCAAATCCCCACCGAATCCGTGGTGGATCCACCGACGACAGTTGAGTCCTCGTCCATTTCCAGGTCTCGTTCTTGGAAGGTCTGGACGACCACAAGTACGCGGACGATACCGATTTCCAAACGGTCGGGATCCCTACTCGTCCGACGATCAACTCGACTTCTGCATCAACTTGTCCAAAGAACGAAACGGAATCCTCAAAGTCGAAGGCCAACTGACCGAGACCGAGGCGAAGGTCCGATCGATCGTTCAAACTCGCGCGCAACGCGAAGTCGATTTGAGATTTCCCAAATTCGCAATTCGGACGCCGATCAATTTGAAAGCGATTTTGAGCGAGTTGGGATTGGGACCGATCTTCGAGGACTGACCGACCAACATTTGCATGTCAGTGATGTGATCCACGAGGCTTCCATCAAAGGTGAGGGATCCGTCCGTCCGTTTACCCCTCCACGTCAGTTCGATGTCGCCCGTGTAATACACCCGACGGGATTCAAACCCGATCCATCTCCCTTCTTCGGGTGAACGAAGAAGGGACCGTGAGCGCCGTTCTGTGAACGCCGTTCTGGTCACTGTGCCCGTGTCCGCCGAGATCGGATCGACCGTAGCTCCGATGCGATTCGTGGCCGATCATCCGTTCATCTCTTCATCATCGTCCATCAACGAACGGTGCCGGTCGTATTCAGGGGAAAGTGAATCTCGTCGAAGAAGATGTGCTGATTAGGATGAACGGAATTTGAGTGATTGGTTTCCGCTCCTTTGTTCAAAAAGATACCCGCTCTTTTATGCGTCTGGGGTCCTCACCCGAAATCCATCGCTTGGCTTGTGTTCCAAGGTTCTACGGATGACAGACCTCGAGAGGAACGACCGTTAGGAAGCAGCCACCAATCAAACTCGTTCATCCAATTGTGATCTTCCTGTGAACGAAAGTGGAATATGGAATCTCCCAATCCCGTACGAACAAATATTCTTCTCCCTAAAAGGACAAACCGGTTTCCCGAAATTCCTCATAACTTCGCTCACCGTCTTCATTTTTCGAAACAGACCTCCCGCATAAAGCCTCGTCGCACTGCGTAATTTCAACTCCTCTTTGCCTCCTTCGTCCTCCCATTTCCATCTAGGGATGGGCCCTTTCCGTTCTATCCCGATTACCTTCCTGCTCCTGATATCCTCCTTGCTGACCATTCGGGCTCAATTCACGCCGAATCCACCTTCGAACTCGACCGATTTCGTCAACGATACCAAATTATCGTCGATCAATAAAGTGAACTTGTCCGAAATCGGATTGACCGATGAAGTCGACGGGCAACAGATCGGAATCAATTTGGGCACGTTGGGAAACTTGACCGAGGTCGAGCAGGTACTCGCCAACGATACGGGGGTGGGCGTCTTGGCCAATACGTCGCAGTTGGACGATAGGAGGTGAGCTTGCACGGGTTTCGAGGGGTTGTTGAGGAGAGAGGTGGACAAGCCTGGTGACCGTTTAGGGCGGTATCAGGAAGTTACATATTGGCCATACTGAAGCTACAAAAGTACGACACATATGCTCCGCCGTTAATCGTCGAGGGTAAGCTGCTGATTGGCTGATCCATTTTTGGGTTGACTAGGATGGGAATCGAGGGACTCGGTTTTGTTACTGTCGCAAGTACCCCGGTATCTAACCGGACTTCCCTTCGGACTTCTCTAAACTTACTTTTTGGTGTCTCAAGGAATGTCCAGTTCCTTTTTTGGAAGTTGAAGAAAGTGTGATCTGCTTTCAGACAAGGCGATACAAGTCAAAATGGGCATCCATATCATCTCCATGTCGGATATCAGTAATGAGGAAATGGTGAGGAGGAGTCCGAGAGAAACATTCTCGCTGGAGTGAGCATAGTTCCCTTGGAAATGCGGTTACAATAGCCCAGACCCGACCTGGATCCAGGGTGGATCTTCCGACTGTCCTCCTGTACTATCTTCATGGATGATCGACCTACCCTGAGGACCCACTGACCAGCTTTCCACCCTCCTTCAGGACTATTCACTTCTCGTCCAACTCCGAATGCAATGGCGAGACGTTCGATTGAAGCACAAATTCGAACCATACGTTCTGATCACCGAGAAGAACATCAGCGAGCAAATTTGGAGACCCGATCCGTACTTCATCAACGAGATGAGCGCCAAAGTGTTCGATGTGACCTTCCCCAATACACGAATGAGCGTATTCCCGGATGGATTGGTCAGCTATGCAATGAGGTAACGCCGGCGCTTGCATGCTAGAATCCGATTCTGATCGCTCGAAATCGTGACCTTATTTGGCTTTTAGAATTCGCCTCCGACCCTCGTGCCAAATGTCGTTTTGTCGATTTCCGCAAGACAAGCAAGTCTGCGATTTGAAAATCAGCTCAAGTAAGCTTCACAAGTTTCATTAAGTTCGTCCTGGAGATTCACTCCTCACCGGGTCAAGACCTCCCACTAGCAACCTCTGGGTCAAACAATAGTCGGGGATCCACCCGCGGATCCAGGATGGATTTGGATTACTGTAATCGCGTTTTCCAAGATGGATCTGCGGTGGATCTTCCCGATTACAGCTTGACCTGAGGTAGCGCTCTCGTTTCAGTGGCCTACCCCACTAGCATGGTGGAATTCACGTGGTTCGATCAAGATCCGGTCGAGATGGCGCCCGATATCAAGTTTCCCGAATTGCAATTGACCAATCACCAATGGGAGTATTGCGTCAGTCGAGGAAGTGTCAGTGAGTCACCGCTTGATCAGCCAGATCTTAAGATCATCCCTCAGATCTTCTGCCAACCTCAATTCTCCACAGGACAGACCCGAAGATCGATTGATCGCTTCGGATTACTTTTCAGCCAACAACAGTTGCTTACGAATCGTATTCGACTTGCGACGAAACGTGGCCAGTCACGTGTTGCGAAAATTCATTCCCAGTTTCGCCGCCATGCTGTTCGCTTGGGCGGGTGCTTACGTTCCGCAACACTTTCAAGATACCCGGATCGTGACTCCGGTCACAATTTTGTTGACATTGAAACAATTGCAAAGATCCAACGACGATTTGCCAATGACATCTTACTTGACTTCCCTGGACATCTGGTTCACCGTGGTCGAAACATTCACCATAATGGCACTGATCGAAACGTTGCTGGTTTATGGTGTGAGCACAAGGATTAAGAATTACGTAAGTTGATACTCGGTTGATCCGGTTACAGTAATCCAGGGTGGATCCATCGACTGTATCTGAGCTTTCTGGGTTGGAGCTGGGACGTACCAAGTGGGATTCCTCACCTTTAGACAAGGATTCCATTCCAAGGACTCTGGGAAAGGGTTCTCAAGGTGACAAGCGAACCAATAAGGATCTCTGGAGGGGCAAGAGATGGTCAGAACTCACAATAGGCGAAGTAGACCGACTAGAACCCTTCTATCAAGAACACCCAAGAGCCCAAGAGTCCCACCCCAGCTAACAGTAAGCCTAAGCTTGCCCATTTTCAGAGGAAGATGGCCCGTTACGCCTCATCCGAATTGGCCAAACGCAACTTCGAGGAGAGAGCGAATCGTGCCGAACGGTATTCCAACCTATTGGACTATACATCACGATTCCTATTCCCAGCCCTGTTCGCCATATTCGCCATTGTCTATGCGACTGCTATTGCAACTGGGAGTCAAGATTATTGCCTATGAGATTAGCCTTGTGCGATTACATGTTGTAGCAGAATCCAAAAACCATTGTATTTTCTCGAAACATCCCATCTACATCGGTGCCTCACCGATAAACGCGAGCAAAAAAAAAAATTCAATTCCTAAGACATCAAAATCAAAATCAAAACATATTCAACCACGAAAATCAAAAATGTGCAAACTGTGCAAAGTGAATGAAAATAGAATGCAAACCATGAAACAGTAAAAAAAAAAACAACAGAAAAACGGCTTTTCGAATCCCCCACTAAGTACAAGGAAAAAAGCAAAGACATCTTTCGGCGGCCAATACCGACCACGAATGAAAATGAAAACTAAATGCAAGTACTTTGCCTCGAAAACTCAAAAATGAAAAAATGGATTTTAAACAAAGAAACTTAGAATGTTGAAACTTGATTGATCAAACTCATTAAAATCGATCGTGGCTCGATGAAATATTGTGCTGCTCAATAAGCGCGCGGTCCGTGGCTGCTGCTGGCGTCCGACGATTGGCTGCAACGACGCGTATGATTCTTGGTCATGGGCAAGTGCCATTTCATGCTGGCCAGAATGTGTTGTTGCTGAAA
>JAQGCW010000551.1:0-10916 GCA_034700065.1 Mesodorylaimus bastiani | reverse complement strand
GCATATTCGTCGTGGAAAGTTTCTCGCCTGTATTTTTGAATTTATTCGTTTGAATTTATTATTTTTGAATTATTCGTGAAAGTTTTTCTCATCAGCATTGATCGGTGGTAAAAGATGGCGAATGTCGAGCCGAAGGTAAGCAAAGAATTTTGATTTGCGTTTTTAGTTTTGTGGGTTTCGGGTGTCTTTTGGGTTGTTTTGGTGTCCCTTGCTTTTTTATGTTTGTGTCCCCTTGGGGGGACAAACATAAAAAAGTGTACTAATTTATGATTTCGATGTTCTAGTGTAATAATTTAGTGTAGTTTATAATAGTTTTTTTTGGAAGAAGTAAAAAAAATAGTTTGCGGTTAGGAATAGGCGATCAGGACAGGAGCCGCCCGGAAAGTGTAAAGTGCCAGAGCATACACATTTTCTTATCTCAAATAAGTAACTTTTTCGCTCCCCCATAAAAGGATACATATATTCTCTTCCTAAATATCCTCCCTCAGCTCACAATCCGTTCCCTCTTTCGCGATGACAAAAAATTTGGCACCACGATGATGAAAAAAATGTAAAAATTCAAACTAAAAATGGAACACAAAAAACACAAAGGAAAAAACATACGTCAAAAAGTCATCTCAATCGCGCACAACCGGTGTCGAGTGACCTAAATCCTCGAGTGTCCTCCTTTCGGAAAGATGATCATCATAAACAACAGCTTCCTCTCTCGGAATCGTCCTTCTTTCGTCGAATTTATTTTCTGGCAGAATTTGGTCGAATCGCTTCCGTCAATTTGGCCAACGGCGTCAGTTTTCTCGACGGCGGTTTCGACGACAACGTACTCAACGCCAATGCTCGCGACGTGGACGGCGAACCGACCAAGACGGCCGCCGTATTCATGGAAGTCAAATCGATCACGTCCGGCGATTCGTCCACGTACGAGGTCGATCGTCCGCTCGTCGCCGATGCTCGGCTCGCCGCCGCCGCCGTCGTCGTCCCATTCTCCTCGTCGTCCTCGGTGAATAAGGATAATTCGGGGAATTTCTCGTTCACCAATGCGGCCACTCTCGATGGGAAATCGCCCGACGGTCCGCCGCCGATCGCGTTCGAAGATGGCGCCGACGAATCGTCCAATCGACTGCTTCCCAAAATACGTCCGGTCGGTTTGTGAATCTTGTAGATAATACGATGCGTCATCTTTTGTCGCGTCCGTATGATCGTCGATCCGTCCGATTCTTTGCTGATGCTCGGCGGATCCAATTCTTCTTGCGACGAGAAGTAGACGGCCGTTTGCATTTCTTCTTCTTGTTCTTCGAATTGTTTCTCGCTGAAAATAGAATAGAATGGAAGATTTTAGTACTTCTCATTCGGAGATCAGAGATGAACCGCCCGAAATGCTCACCTCTCGTTAGCGATCCTCGTCAATATTAAGTCCAACGCGTCCGGATCCGTTTCGCATAACGCACGGTAAAGCGTATCTTGTAATTGAGGCGGAATCTGCAAAAATAAAGATTAGTCATTGTTCATCATCATCGGAGAAGCAACGATAAGTTTTTAGGTCAAACTACAGTCGGAGGAGTCCACTGCGGATTCATCCTAGAAAAGCGGTTACAGTAATCATCATTACTGTACCGCTTTTCCATGATGAATCCACCCAGAATCAAACAGGCTGGATCCACCGACTATAGTTTTTAACTTCAAAAACGACTCGGAACTTACCGCGAAAACATCCTCACACCGATCGATCATCGTCTCCATCACCCGTATGACCGCATCATTCTCGCTCCACGTTTGCGCCAATTTCGCACCGGTTTGTCGAAGGATCGTCGGGCCGAATACGGTCGCCAAATTGTGCGCGTTCATTTTATTGCCTGACATCTGAAAACATTGAAGAAACTTCTGGCTAATTGTAATTGTAAGTCGAAACTGTAGTCAAAAGAGGATCCACCCGGGGATCCCGTGCGAAACTGTGGATTACTATAACCGCTTTGAAAGGATCCACTATGAAATTGGATTACTGTAACCGCTTTTCCACGGTGGATCCTCCGACTACAGTTCGCCCCTCATCTTTCTCATGCCAGGGAGCTCACACGCACAGGCTTCCGACCAACCATTCGCGGACGGTCCCCAAGGTTCCAAATTGACCCTACCAACCCTCCTCCCGACAAGAAAAATTTCTGATCACTTACCGAAATCCCCTGATCATTGATCGTATCGTACGAATGTTTCGCCACGCGTCGAAGGAATTGTAGTAAGACCAGAAACGTATCGCAATTGGCCAATGGTAATAAGGAAATTAAGTAACGAATCAGCTCGACGCGCGTCTCTTCGGGAAATTCTGGAATAGAAAAAAGAAGAATGGAATCAGTATACAAAAGCGTCCACTCCCAAAACAAAAGAAAACAGACAAAAATAGAAGGAAGAAAAAACAAAAACAAAACAAAAAAGGAAAAGGAAAAACAACAAGAAACAACAAAAAACAAAAGGAAAACCAACAAAAACAAAACAAAAAGGAAGAAAAACAAAAACAACCAAAACGAAAAGAAAACCAACAAAAACCAAAAGAAATATCAACAGACAACAAAAAACCAAGAAAGGAGAAATCAACTTACTCGCAGTGGCAATAAACGGTGCGTACAATTCTTTCGTCAATAACGGATCGGGCAAATCGCGGAAATACTCTTTCAACAGTGTGGCGATATCGTGCGGATAAATCTCCGGTTGCTCCTCGTTCAGGACGACCTCTTGACCGGAATCTAATTCCAATCGTAACTGACGACACCGTTTGGCCGAACCAGCCACACGAAAGATGCCGATGGTTTGAAGCCCTGAAAAATAAAGGTAAGGGAAAAGAGTTAGTGCGGTCCCAAAAGGTTCCCAAAAGTCGTCGGAGTCGTCGGAGTTGATGCGACAGACACCCAAAATAGGACGATCTGACAAGCTCAGGACACAAGAAACTATGGCCCTAAGGCAGCGCCAAGCCCATTCTAAACAAAAACGAAAACACCAAAGGAGCTGCTTACCTCTTTGCGAAAGATACTCGGTACAAGCTTGGACGACTTTTGGCACTCGCGGTAAATGCGGTTCGCACGAATCTTGTTTCGGTAATGAATATGTCGGACTGGTATAACGGGGCGAGTACTGAAAGAAAAAGGAAGCACAAAATTAAGAAAAGCACCCAAAAAAAACAAAAGCCAAAGGAAGAAGAAAAAGAGAAGAAACCACAAAAACCAAAGGAAGAAGAGAGAAGAAAAACAAAAGTCAAGAAAGAAGAAAGAGAAAAGAACAAGAAGCCAAAAGGTAGAAGAAAGGTAGAAGAAGAAAAAACAAAGAGAGATAAACAAAAGCAGAAGGAAGTGAGAGGAGAAACAAAATCCAAAGGAAGAAGAGAGAAGAAAAAACAAAAGCCAAAGACAATGGAAGCGAGAAGAAACCACAAAGCCAGAGAAGAAAAAGACGGAAGAAAAGCAAACGCCCAAGCCAAAGATAGAAATAAGAAAGAGAGAAGAAAACAAAAGCAAAAGAAATAAGAAAGAGAAAAGAAGAACATAAGGCCAAAAGGTAGAAGAAAGAAAGAGAAGAAACACAAAAGTCAAAGTTAAAGGAGAAAGAAGAAAGAAGAAACCGCAAATGCCAACGGAAGAAGAGAGAAGAAAAAAATAAAAGCTAAAGAAAGAAAAAAAGAGTAAAAAACAAAAGCCAATGCCAAAGGGAGAAGAAAGAGAGAAGGTAAAAACCAAAAGCCAAAGGAAGTACTTACTTGCCAAGAAGGCGAACCGAGTAAACTATCGCTACTCGCATAGCGTCGATCGGACGAAGGCGTATCGTCGGCGGAAGTTTGATTATTTAACGAACCTTTACTATACCCGGGACGAATTAATAACGAATCTGAACTAGCTTGATCGGATAGCGAAGACTTGCTCGATTCGCCGGACAATCTGAAAACGTAAGAGTCACTGATGATCTCCCCGGTTGAATGACTCTATTGACCCGACCACAAGAACTCTCAACCAATCGGACTGCAGCCGCAGATATCGAAACAAGCCCAAAAGCCAAAAGAAGAAAGTAAGCCACTTACCTCTGCGGCGATGCTCGCGCCACGCTCAGGAATTCCACTTCGTCCAAATCCAACGATTGGCACCGTTGCTTTTGTTCGTCGGATAATTGTTGCAAATGTCGATTGATCGGATGCTGAGGAGGTTGCGCGCCGCCCGCACCACTGGCGCAAGCACTGGCACTGGCTGATGCGGTACCCAAACCGCTACTGCTGCTACTGGTCGATTGTAACGGCTGCTGATGTTGCTGCGGATGCGGATGCGGATGGTGATGATGCGCGGCCGAAGTTGAAGCCGCCGCGGGCGCCTGATGATGTATGTGATGATGATAATCTCGGTGATGTTGGGGCGGCTGCGGTGGATGACGATGGAGTTGGTGTTGAAGGCAAGCGACTGCGGCTGCTGTCGACGCAGACGAGGACGTCGGCGAAATGACGGTGGCCGGCGATGAAGACGACGATGTTGCTGCGTTCGTCCCCGATGTTGCTGCCGCTGCCGAGGCCGCCGATTCTTGCTGAGCCCATTCCCATTGTTGTTCGTTCTCGATACATTGCGATAATGGAATGCCGAATACTTGCTGAGGAGCCCCGCCGTGCGGTGTCGGAGCTAAAGTCAAAAAGCAAAATATAAAATTAGCATTATCAATGACAAAAGAAAAAACCACAAAAAGTGCAAAGAAACCGTATAAAGGAAACTTACATTTTCGATTAGCGCCGCCGCCCAATAAGCCCACCGGACCCGTCGCACCACCAATGCCAACGCCGCCGGCCTCTTTCTTCTCGACCACATTGACCGTATGAGCTTTCCGTTTGATATACTTGTGTCGTTTTTGCCTCAAGGGCAAGCTATCTGAAAATGAAAAGAGAAGAAACGAGTATGAAAGAGGTACCCTCTTTGACAAATTTATGCTGCTGGGTCTCTTGTGGGAAAAAGCAAGGCTGGCTTCGAGATAAGAGGTGACACGAAACCCGGACGGGGGTCTTATTACCCATCGGACGGGGAGGACGAGAGTTCCAGCTTCGTTCGTGTCTGCTCGACGAAAAGAAGCGCGATATTCCGCTCGGTTGCATCTTATTGATCATTGGGAAAAAGGAATTCGAGTGAGAAGCAGAAGGAGAAGAAGAAGAAGCAAAAAAGGCCAGAGCGGAACTGTCGACCTCCGTCAGTACGGTATTCCTTGGAGGACCGAGAAGGAGTGGCGTTCTTCTTCTCCTTCTTTGTCGACCACCCGCAGTTATACATTTCCGGCGGATAGAAACAAAACCCCTCGTCCGAACCCTCGGGTGGATTGATACGGACGGATGGTTGGAGGGAGGAAAGGGAGAAAGAAGGAGAGGGAGACCAATAGGAGCGACCCATTCGAGCATCAGCTAATAGGCTTTTGGGTTTAGGACTGTTCACTCTCTCTCTGTTTCTCATCAACTACATATCCTATCCCCCCACCTCCTCCTCCTCATGTGCCAATATCAGCCGCCCCTTCCTCCCCGGTTGTCCATGATTGGAAAGAGAGTGAGAGTAGAGTGTCTCTCGTTTTTATACGATTGGCCCTTCTGTCGATGCCCTCAACCACTCTCTCAGAAAAGAAAAAAGAAAGAAAAAAGACAAAGGAAAAAGCTCTCACCTTTCGGTCGTAGAATGGCGCAACCCAGGTTGGCTTTTTGCAAATGATTCAAGGCCAGTTTTTGCAATGATTGTCTCTCGACGGCGGCCAATCGTTCCAAACGGGCGCCGCGTAATCGTAGACACACGCCCGACGTGCTTCGCCAACACCAATTATCCTAAAAAGGGAAAAGAGTGAAGGTTAGAGAACATGGACATAAGTTAGCGAAAACGATACGTTCGCTCGACGACGAGAAAGGGGCGGCGAGAAAAGTCTTCATCGGATGGAGGGGGGAAAAGAGAACCGAAAGAAGTGGGGAAAAGCCCGATGTCCGGATCAATTTTCCTCCTCGTTCCGTTCCTTCGTCTCTCTCTCTCTGATCGATTCCTATATTCTTCGAATCCCCGTTTTTCCTATTCACTCATTTTTATATCCCCTCCCTTTGGGGCGGCGACAAGTTTGAGTGTGTTAGGGGACATATGCGGCGAAGCTCGATTTCCGTTCTCTTTTTCTCTTCCACAAAAGCCTCGAGGATCGATGGTTCTACTCGCGGTTGTCCAATACTTCGCTTTCAATCAACCGAACCGCACCGCAAAGCAAAGCAACACAATGCGATGGTCCAGTCCGGCCCGAGCCGAGCCGAGTGTTCGATTGTGAGCGAGTGATTCTCGAAAGGAAACAAGACCATTATTCAACACGGCGACTTCTCGTGACACAATAAAAATGCTCAAACTAACTATCATCATCATCGAGACTGTCTGCAAAAATAATAAGCCTATGCCAGTTTGGATCTTGGAAGAAATCGAGGGGAAAGAAAGCCGCCGATGAAGTTGGAGGAGCAAAGATGAAAAACCAAAGGGAAGAATGCGAAAGGGATGAAAGGAAAAAGTAAAAGCCAAAGGGAAGTAAACCGAAAGGAAACCCACAAGGAAAGTCCGTAGAAGGAAAGAAAGCAGGAAGATATACGCCAAAATAGAGAAAAACCCAAACGAAGAAATTCAAACCGTAAAAGACAAAGGGAAAGAAAATCATAGAAACGTAAGGTAAAGCCAAAAGGAAAACGCCCAAAAGGGAGGAAAGCCAAAAGCGAACCCAAAGGAAAGGATACAGAGAAATCAAAAGGAAAAGCCAAAAAATAAAGCCAAAGGACAGAGAGAAGCCTAAAGGAATAGCCAAAAAGATGTAGGCAAAAGGAAAACCAAAATGTAAAAGCCAAAATGGAGAAAGCCAACGGAAAAGCAAAAAGAGAAGAAAGGCAAAAGGAAAGCCAAAAAGAGAAGCCAACGGGAAGTATGCCTGAAGGAAAAGACCAAAGGGAAGCAAAAGAGCCAAAGCCAAAAGGAAAAAGCCAGAAAGAGAAGCCAAAAGGGAAAAAGAGAAGCCCAAAGGAAAAGCCAAACCCAAAAGGAAAAAGCCAAAGAGAAGCAAAAGCAAAGGCCAAAACGGAAGCCACAGGGAAAATCCAAACCAAACGCCAAAAAGGACGACATCCAAAGGAAACCCCAAAACTAAAACGCTCCAAAGGAAGGAATACAACCAAAATCCACAACACCAAAAAACACATCCAAGAAACTAATCCCCTCTTACCGTCGGTTTCCAAACGGCCTGATCGGCGAACGATTGTTGTTTATAACGTAATTTTTTCAACGGAAATTTGGGCAATCGGACTTCCATGAACCCGTGAAGCGCACTACCGGCGCTGCTCGTACTAAATCCGCCCGTCGTCGTTGTCCTTTGAACGTCGCCGATCGACGACGACGCGTCCACCGTCGCTGAATGATTCGTCGGATGTTGGTGTTGTTGTTGTTGATGATAATGACGATGATTCGGATCTAAACAAGAATTATTCTCAACTTGCGCCCATTCGAAACTATTATTGCTCGTATCCGATCGCGCCGAGCCTACGCCCATCGAGTCGCCGGAATGCTGCTGCTGCTGTTGGTGCTGGCTCAAGTAACGCGGGAAACTACCGTCCATCGCGTTCGATCGCCAAAACGGCGTCATCTGTTGGGGCAACGGCGATCGTTGGAAAGGATGATTGATCAAGGACGACGAGGACGAGCTCAACAACGAATTGGGCGCTGGCGAAATCGGTGGCGACGACGAGGAAGCCGACGAATTGAACAAATATCCCATATGTTGTTGTTGTTGATTGTGCAACGTCGAGGAAACGTCCAACGATTGCTTCGCCCTCGGACGACTATCCAACTTCCAACGAGCTCGCCGCACGACCTGCGGCGTCAGATCCACTTCGGGCACGCTCGAACTGCCCGTCGGTCGATCTTTCGACGCCCGCGGCGATCCGTGTCCCGTCGTCGAATGGCCGAGCAAATCGGCATCCACCGAACGTTTCGTCTCCGATTGACACGAGTCCGATTCGTGTTCGACATTCTTCGAACTACTGGACGTGACCGGTGTGGAACCGCCGAATCCCTCGTTCCGCCAACGGGAGAATAGTTTGGCAAAGTAATGCGATTGTTGGGAGCGCGGCGTGTTCCCACCTCCGCCTCCAACGCCGCCGCTCGCCTCCCCGGACATCGCGCAGCTCGCCGAAAGAATCACGAATTCTCGCTAGTCCAATACCATAAAAGTTATTCCTTCGATTTCTCCAGATCGATCGATCGATCGACCGAGAACAGCAAAAGCAAAAGAGTGAGAGCGAGAGAGAGAGAGAATTAAGTCGAGCGAATCTGGATGAGTGATGGTGAAAATGATCGAATCACGCAGAAGCTCGAGTGACGAGTTGGTGGACCAGCGAGCTTCGGAGAGTGCGAGCAACAAGGACGAGGAGGAAGGCTCGACTCATTCGATCCATGCCTGCTGGACCTCTCTCTCTCTTTTCTCCTTCCACCACCACCGAGAGAGAGTGCCGGCGCCAGTCGGTTCGCTTCAATGACGTGGTTTGTTGGAGGACGGACGGAACACGGACCCGCGGCGGCCGTCCATGGTAGCTGCTCTCATTCTCATTCTCTCTTTTCCATATACGGAGGAGATGATGAAAACGAAAGGGATGGGGGAAAAGGCCTTTATCGCTATCCTCGCATTGACCAGGTGTTAGTTGGATGAGGAGGGGAGGTTTGGAGACGTAGAAGAAGAAGTAGAAGAAGCAACGACGAGACAGAGAGATCGATGAGCCGACGATTCGACACGTTTTTACTGGCCACTCTTATAATAATAGATCATTTCGACGAACGGGGTCGTCTCCGTTGGGGATGAACGAACGGGACGGACGGACGGCTCTCTCTCGAACAATGACCAAATACGGGCGGAGCTTCTCTCTGTTAGCCGCCTAGCTGCTGGTCGGTCGGATGGATGGATGCGACTGGCGGAGAAATGTGCGCTTCGAAGAATGAGTCTCGGAGTCCTCTCGTTTTTAATATTGCTAGCACGTTTTCTGCTCCCCTAGTATTCTTCTCTTTTGCTTCAATGAGAATAGACGCCGCCCGGGTTGGGACCGGTCGAAGTTGAAGCCGAAGCCCGCCGTCCATATATGCCCTCGGGCTCTCTCTCTCTCTTCTTTCCCATCGAATGCACGCACGTAATAGTGGGCGGACAGTTATCGATGTTAGCAAAGAGCGGCGGCGGACGGTCGACTCGCGCGCATGGATACGGACACATGGCGGCGGCGGCATGTCCGAGTGAGTCTGGCTCCTCTGGATCGACCCGAGACATCAACGGAGAACAACCACCAACCAACAGCAGCAGCAGCAGATGCATGGACATACATGGTCAACGAGGTCTGATGAAATGAACGCGCGCATCTCCTCTCCTCACCGAATGAATGCGCGCCGCACGAATATGACCGAGGGCACGAAATCACAAAACACTTGCAAGATATCTACATCCCTAACCTAAGAAGAAGGAGGAGCCTCGGGGACACATCTTTAGCTAGGATAGCTACTCTCGTGTTCCAGCAGGTGTCGAGGAGAGACTTCGGCGGGACACGCGATGAGCAGATGGAAACGAAACGCGTCCAAACCCTGCCAAATGCACACGCCAATCGAAACATCTGCGTCGACCGAATCAATCGGTCGAATAACGACGATTTAAAAAATCCGTTCTTGAATCGATCGAAGAAAGGTGTCCAAGTCTTTAAAAATCAGAGTCCAGAAGCGAAAAGACTTCGAGGAAAACGTTGGCGCTCGGGATTTTTTTGGGGTCTCCGGACATCACGGACGGCCGAGGAGTTCCGGTCTGAACCGCGAAAGCAACGAGTCGAGGAATGGATTCATCTCTCGGAGAGAAGTCTCACTCTGTCTCTCTTCCTCGTTTGGTACGAGCGGCGACATCGCGCGGGCGGCGCCAAGTTTCAGCAAAGAGACGGCGGAGAGGAGGAGGAGGAGAGTGAGAAAATACGGCTTGGGTTGTCCTCTTTCGCTATTTTTTTCCTCTTATAAAGAGCGACGTAAGCCGAGAGCTGCTGACGACGAGGAGGACGCGATGTGGAGGGGACATGGTCGAATGCTAGACCCTGTCTCTCACTCCTTGTATGTCCCCACTCGGCCACCTCCCATCCCTTACTCGGTCGGGTCCTCTCGTCGCCCCGCGTCCATCGAACGACGAACGTCGAACGAGAGCGGGGAGAACCTCGGACGGCTTTTACACGAAACTATAGACCCTCACTCGCTAAAGCCGAGGCCAATAGCTAGGGACAGACCGCTACTACTTTTCTTCATCTCTTCTCTTTTTTTTCGTCCAACTCCGAGTGGAGTAAGAGAAGGACTGTGTGAGTGAGAGAGAAACCGAATTCCACGAACACTCTCCACGCATCTATTTACTCGTTTGGTTTCTGTCAACAATAGAGCTTTGGGAGACTCGGTTTCTTCTCTCTCCATCCTAGCTAAAGGTTCTACCTCAATCGGGCGACGACGGGAGACCGCGACACATTTTTCAACCGTCCGTCCGTCCGTCGACAATACGTATATTCCAGAGAGGGAGGACACAGAGAGAGGTCTCCCGAGTCCCAGCATCGACAACCTTTCTCCACCACCTCCCACGCTCTTGTCCAAATACGGCCACCCAGGTGACACCACGAGCACCCAGGTGAGCAAAATGAGAAGTCCCCACCAGAGGTGCCAATGAACATATAAGCCCCCGAGTTTGAGGAGCAATGTCGAGCATTGTAGATGCGCAATCAATATGCGAACGATTCGGCGGCGGCAGAGAGAGAGGAAGACTCTCCTTTCCTCATCGCCGTATATGGATAAGAGTTGGACGGACGGAGCCGCTTCCGCCTGGGCGGACGGACTGCCCGCGAATAAAACAGTGAAACCTCACACGAC
>JAQGCW010000550.1:0-10947 GCA_034700065.1 Mesodorylaimus bastiani | reverse complement strand
GAAATTCGATCGAAACGGGCAACGAATCAAGGTTCGGCGGGTAAGTGATTTTTAAAATATTTGTTAGAATATTTTTTGAGAATTTTGCTTCTTGGGATCTTCATGTGCGCGTATTTGTCGTTAGTTAGACCTTTCGATCTCTTCATGCATCTCTCTGCACTCGGTCTTCTTTTCGACTTTGTGATTTGCATATATGAGGGCTCTTCGTCGTCCATGATTTCTATTTCTCTATTGAAATTGGAAATCTTATTTGATCTGCGACGCACGTGCGACCGGCGAGATCGAGAAATGGTTGGCATTCCGCAGTCGGGTCGGGACGGGCGGGCATCGTTTTCCAGATGGGTAAACAACCGACCCTGTTGTTATTAGCTCTCGTTGCTGCTACTGATTTTTCTCAGAAGCATATTCACTCCTGCTGGAATTTTTTCTTCTTCGGTTATGTTTTTCCCATGAATAAGAATGCCTGATGCATAAATCTAACTGGGCATTGACCGCTCGATCTGTATGTGCAGTTAGTCCGATTCTTGTAGGCATTATGAACGAATCGTTTCGCCATAAGAAAGTCAAATTGTTTCGGCAGCGCACTAGAATCTTGTTCGGCGAAGAATAAAACGAAGGGATTCATGGTGAAGGGCCCGTTTGTCCGCTCTCGTTTCGTTTCTACGAATCTCTTCGGGGCGTTGGTTGATTGATTGCATCACTGCCAGCCAGGCTGATATTTATCCTTGGCAGACCCCTTCTCTCTATTGTCGCGTCCTTGAAAACGCCCCGAGCACCAGCCGCCCTAAACCTATTAATTGTTTATTATCCCGAGGAAAAAAATAGAATTGTGTTGGAAGGGGGCTCATTTTTCCTTGTTTTTTTTTCTCTCCAGATCTAACGCCGCCCCGTTTTTTTCTTGCACTCGATTCCAATTTCTTTCCTCCAGTCCGTCTTGATTATTGGTTCGGGGAGGGAGAGACAGAGAGACCAATAGTTGTTGTCAAGGGTACTGGTGTGCCGATGAGCGTGTCTTTTTATTGATTGATACGCCGTGTAACGTCAGAATTTTATATAAATATTGACCGGCTAGGAAGGGACTCGGGGTAAATTGCCAACAAGGAGTAGTATGCAATGAAGAAGGCGCGGATAACATAATGAACCCCGTCGATGAGCTCGGCAAGGCGGCCCTCAACGGGAGTCCCTACTCTAGGTCTCCGGACAAATTAGCGAATTTGAAGCAACAGGTGGTTCTGTATATTTTTGCTTCCATCCAACAAGGGTGTGCTGGCCGCGAAGCAAGTCTCGGAGGGAGGCGCTTGATTGACGAAGTCGAACAAGAATGTTGAATATCAATTTAGATGTATCACTAGGAGACTCCCTTTTGACAGAGGTGGGACCTCGCTTACCCGCAATGCTTTTCCTCTCTCTCTATAGGAGCTAACGAAAATGATTTTCGCATTTGCTTATGTTTCAGACAGCTTCGTCGACTTTGAATTCCTCAAAGAGCCGCAGGACGTTCTGTCGGCCGTCAAGGACAGCGTCGTTCGATTCGATTGCGTCGGTCGTGCGTCGTCGGCGTCGAGCAAAGGCAAGCCGGGCGAGGGATCGTCTAAAGGCGCAATAAAAATTCAGTGGCGAAAGGATGGAGGTCCAGTTGGACGAGTCAGCAACGGAGGACGAATGTGAGTTGTTGTAACGTTTCCTTTTTTTTTATTTACGGAGGAAAACCAGTCTCCTGGATTCGCTTCTCGGGCCTTTTAATAAATGTTCTCTTTTCTCCTTTTTATAGCTCGGTCTTGCAAAACGGATCATTGGTTATAACGAAAGTGGGCTCGAGCGCGAGCGACGTCGACGAAGGCTACTATCAATGTTCGACGGTCGTGGACGATCAGTGGACGTTCGTAAGCCGGAAAGCGAAATTGGCATTAGCCAGTAAGTGGAGCGGAAGTTTTTCACCGAATGACTCTCCCCTCTCTCTCTCGCTAGGCGCTTAGGTCCTGGCGAGCGAGAGAGAGAGTGAGTGTTTGTTTGTTATGATGTCTCGATGAATTTAACGATGTCATTTCCCGTTGCAGGTTTATCGCGCTTCGACGATCAACCGGACGATCGAAATGCTCTAGCGGGAGAAACGGTGTCCTTGCCGTGTCGCATACAATCCAATCCGCCGCCCGTCATAACTTGGTATCGAGACAACGAGCCCATCGACCATAACGGGGACAATAAACGTATCATTGTCATACCGAAGTCGGGATCGTTGGAAATTCGAAATGTACAAGCGCAAGATCAAGGAGCGTACAAGTGCAAAGCGGATAACGGCGAGAAGCATCGATTCAGCAAAGAGGGAAGGCTTCGAGTTGCCAAGAATCCTCGTAAGTAGGCCATCTCTTTTTATTGTTTTAGTTTTAAAATAAAATCTGTTTTTCCTTTCAGTAACCGAGACGGAACCTAAATTCGAAATCCAACCGAAAGGTCAAGTGGTCAAGGCGGGCGGCGTTTTGGTGTTGGAATGCGCGGCCAATGGACAGCCGGAGCCGGAGATTCGATGGACGAAAGATCAGAAGCCGTTGGATTTGTCGACGAGGTAAGTGTGATCAAAATTTTTATCAATTTATTTCGTGATTTGATGGCTCTCCTTTTTTCAGTGGACGACTAAAACGACTCGGACAAAACACGCTACAAATCGAGAAGGCCGAAGTACAAGACGCTGGCATCTACACGTGTCGAGTCAACAACTCCGAAGGATCCGTCGAAGCATCTGCTACGGTTGAAATTCAAGGTAAGAATCTTTTTATATGTCGTCTTTTTTTGTTCGTAATACATCGTTCTTTTTCCGCTTTCAGAGCCGCCCTCGTTTGTCAAAGTGCCGAAGAATGCCGCGGCGAAAGAAACGGCCGACGCCGAGTTCGAATGCGAGACTAAAGGACGACCGGGACCAGCGGTGACTTGGTTGAAAAACGGCGAAGTCCTTGTGGCGTCGGAATATTTCTCGGTAAGGTGTTGTTCCCGTTTTCTGTTTGATTCTTCGGTAATTCTGACTGTTCACTGTTTTAGATCGAAGGAACGAAATTGAAAATACTCGGATTAGTCAAAAGCGATCAAGGCGTGTATCAATGCGTTGCCGACAACGAGGCGGGCTCGTCTCAAACGTCAGCTCAACTTCTCGTGGAAGTAGCAGGTAAGAGTTGTCTTTCGAATTGTCCCTTACTCTTGTTCATTTTTTTTCATCTGGGGTGCACTGATCTTGCTGGTTTGCGGGGCGTGTTTGTGTTGTCTTCTTCGTCTAATTTCCAACCTTCTCTTAAAAATGATCAGATTACTCGACGATCTATTACTCCCTTTTCAACCCTGAATCACGGGGTACGGTAAGACCGCTCGTAATGTATAACGTAATCTATATCTATCTAGAAAACAAACCATTACTAGTCGTGTCGCTTATTTTTCTCATTCGTATCGTCCCAAAGCTACTCCTACTACTTCCGCGACTCCCATATGTGGCGCATGTTTATTCCTCATAATCGTGACCGAAACTCCTTTTTTTAATTAAAAATCTACATAAATTAATTAATTTTAAATGTGCAATGAACAAGTTCCTGATTTATCAACACGTGAATTTACCCGAGTGTGTAATTTATCCGTCTAAGATGATAGCTCGCAATTGCTTGCCGTCAAAGTCAGAAAAATAATCAACTACCCTGCTCGAAGTTGACAAGCACTAATTTGGAGTTGTTCCAATTCATTTTTTCAGAGACTCCTCAAACCGAAGGAAGCGGCGGCGAAGTTCCAACCGAACCGTTGGGACTGAAGACGGTCAAAGTGGGAAGTCGAGCGGCTACAATACGCTGGGATCCTCCTCTGCAAACGAGAGGCGATCTGAAGGGATACAGCGTGTTCTACAAGCAGAACGGATCGGACAGGTGAGTGGATTTGAAATTTCTTTTCATGCGACACTTTGTAATTTCGATTTTAGGGAGCGATTGATCAATATTTCGGCAACGGCTGTTCCGGAAGTTGTAATTTCGAGGCTTCAACCCAGCACGACGTTCTTCTTCCGAGTGGTCGCTTTCAATAAGAACGGAGCTGGCTTATCATCGGCGCCGTTGAAAGTGGCGACGCCAATCGAACGTAAGTACTTCAAAATTTATCTTCGCTTGGTAGGTATTTGATCAATTTTACAGAATGCTTCTTTCGCTTTCAGAAGGTGTACCGGGCAAAGTTGTCAGTTTTCGCGGCACCTCTTTGTCATCGACCGTGATCGAGCTACGATGGGAACCGCCGATCGGAGATGAACCGGTTGGATATTATCGAATTATTTATTCGGTGGACGCAGAGGACGCGAAATCGGCGAAGTCATCGGTTCACCATTCCGACGAAGATGACGAGGCTTTCGACGATGAAGACGGCGATGATGAAACGGAGATTCAGGTATGCCAACTGTTGTTTTCTTTTACTTTCGGAATATTGAGTTTCTGTCTCCTTTGCAGGTCCAAACGACGTCTTACACGTTGCACGCCTTGGAAGAATTCACCAAGTATCGATTTCGTATCGAAGCAGTGAATAACAACGGCGCTGGTCCATCGTCGGATTCGATCGTCGTCCAAACTGACTCGGACGTTCCATCTGGTCCTCCTATCAATGTGACCGTCATGGCTCTGACCGCAGACGTAGGTTGTGCATTCTTCGAAATTTATTCGGTTGAGGAGAGTGTTAGCAACCGTTTCAATTTCAGAGCGTCATGATCCGTTGGGCTCCACCGATTCCGAAACAACGCAACGGCGAGATCACTAGCTACAAAATCCGATATAAATATCGAGACCGTGGGTCTCGCGGACATGTGGTCAGCGTGGAAGGACCGGAAATCCAGCACGCGCTGCCGAATTTGGAACGAGGCGAGGCGTATTTGATCCGAGTTGCGGCGGTTACTGGAAAAGGACAAGGTCCATATTCGGCGTGGATTCCGGTCGAAATGACTTTGACTGATCACACGAACGATGGTAAGTTGACCATTTGTTTAAAAAAGTGTTGCTTCGGCCTCTTGATGGTTTTCCAAACATTTTTTAGAATCTCAACCACCCGGAGCGCCTACCTCGCTGAGGCTACAAGCTCGTAGCAACGAAGTTTTGGTGTATTGGACGCCTCCGTTGGACGATGGCCTTGTCATTCGTGGCTACCTCATCGGTTGGGGAATCAATATGCCCGATATCAAGCAGGCGCGCGTGGAAGCGACCGAGCGATTTTTCGCAATCAAAGAACTCAAGCCGAGTCGAGAGTAAGCGGGTTGTTTTGTTTAATGTTTTCCTTATAATTTTGAGTTCCATAATGACATTGTGATTTTCGTTTTCAGATACGTTATCAGTTTACGAGCTTACAATAATTTGGGCAACGGATTTCCGATTTACGAGACCGTACGAACGCTCGACGCTTCGCCTCCGGGTCCCGCGAGGTATTTGGAGACGCCGATGGGACTCCGAGCAACCGGCATATCATCGACGACCATTCAATTATCGTGGACTTGGTCCGATCGCGATACGCCGCCCGACGTTAAGCCGACATACACGGTTAGGTACAATCCGACTGGCGGTCGTGTCAAGGAGATCAATACGACGGATTTATCGCTTGTAATCGACGGATTGAAACCAGATCAGCAATACGAATTCGCCGTAAAATCTTCGCTCGGGCGAATGGAGAGTCCTTGGAGCATGACAACATCTACGAAATCATTGTCAGCAGGTAAGAAAGTTCATTGTTTTCCTTCTTCGTGTTCTACATTACTTTAAAACTGTGTTCCTTCTTTTTTAAGCTCCGACCTCGTATCCGCGGGATCTGACCATAATTCGATCGACCGAGACTGCAAATGGCGTCATCGTTACTTGGCAGCCACCGAAGCATCCGAACGGAAAGATCACACGTAAGTTTTGTGGCTTTTCTCGGTTAATGATCCTTTTGTAACTTTCTGGTCCTTTCAGATTATTTAATTTATTATTCGAGCGATCTGAATATGGCCGATAACCTTTGGAAAATGGAACAAGTGCGCGGCGATCGAATGGCTGCTTCGATTACGAATCTCCAAGCGGATACGGAATATTATTTCAAAATTCAAGCCTTCAACGATCGTGGATACAGCCCAATTTCTCCCGTCAAATCGCATCGAATACAAACGTCGGGTTCGTCGATGAGATCCGGAATTGCGGGCGGCGGTGGTCGTCAATTTCAGTCGCCGAACGGTAAGTAAATTTTTTAATACTGTTTTCTTTCGCTTTTAAAAAAAAAAAAGACTTACCGTTTTTCAGATGATGCTCGCCGCAAGACTAGTGGCGAATGGAACGGTCAAAACGGCAATAACGAACAGTTGTCGCCCGGATCGAGAACGGGAAGCGACGGCGGCAGCGATAGTCAACAATCCGATGGCATCGGCGGGCTCCCGAAGCAAACGGTTATCATAATTATCAGCGCCATCGCCCTCGTCCTCATCGTGGCCATCATTATCACGGCGGTAGTACTGTGCAAACGGAGATACCGTTCACGATCGGCGGCGGGCTATACTGCGGGAAAGAAAACAGGCGGCGGTGGTGGGCCGCCGGTCGGAGCCGATTCGAAACCGCCGCCCGACTTGTGGATTCATCACGACCATTCCTTGGAGCTTCGAAACGTTGGTAATCCGTCGACGCAAGATTTCAAGCAACGAACACCGTCGCCACCCGCAACCGAGCTACTGGAGCAACCGACTCCTCGTTATCATTCCTTAGCGAGTAAGTTTCTTTAGTTGTTATTGGTTGTAGAATTTTGTAATATGAATCTCGTTTATTTGCAGCGATGCCAACGGGAACAGGCACGCTTTCTCGAAGTTATCATCATCATCAATCGTCGACCAGCGTTGACGTTCCTCGACCATATCCACCTGCCAAAGCTCCGCCGCCCCAAGTCGTTTATACTGGACCGAAAATGACCATAAATCGTAAGTATACGAATAATTTGTATTTCTTCGTTTATTCAACAAATGCTCCTTACTTTTTTAGGGGATGGTAGTTCGAGTCCGTACGGATCAGTGGGAACTGTCGGTGTGCTGACACCGACGCCACCGCCTCAGCTCATGGCCTCGAAATCGATGCTGGATCAAACGCCTCGTCCGTTGGTCACATCCGCTGCCAATACGAATCCGTTGAAGTCCTTCACCGCACTGACCTCGCCACCTCCACCGCCGCCAGTTGGACCAGCGTCGAGTAGAACTCATTTGAGTAAGTTTAGTAGTCATTTTTAATATCATTTTTTGCATTGTTTAAAAGTATATTGCGCTTTTCCAGTCCGACACGTTCCGCCCATGGTCAACCAAAGTCCGAAACCAAAGCCCGCCGGAATCGTTATCGGCACGAAAGCGAGAGCCATGCAAGCTCGGCCGAGTCAAGGTTCGGATACTGCATATTCGTCTGGGAAGGATACGGACAACGAATTGCCGGTGAGTGCTTTATTTTTCTTCCTCTTATCGCAAGTTCTAATTTGTTCACAGGAGTTCCTTCAAAATCTAATTCGTTTTTCCTTCCCAAGTTTCAGCGCTCGTACAGTACGGAAGAACTGAACGCTCAAATGCAAAATTTGGATAGTCTCATGAAGGATCTCAACGCTATTTCGGCCAACGAATTCGAAGGATGAAATCCCCCGAGCCGTCCGTTTTATTATTCGACTTCATCAATCGCTCTGCTTTTCATTCGACATCCATCCGTCTTCTGCGCTTGAAAATGTATTTCCGCTCAGGGAGTGGGCATATTCGGAGCAGGTTAGTTGCTTCTTCGTTTTTTTTTTTTGAAAATTCGTTCTTCATTTGCATAGTGCGGATCAGTTTTCCAAAAAAGTAATCTTCGCCGCCGTCTCTCGCTTTTTGTCATTGAATGGTGCCGTCGGTAAAAACGCGTGCTTTTTTAGCCATGATTGAGTTAAACAACTTTTTTGTTTTTGGTTATGGATTGGGTCTTCTTTATTAACTTTCGGTCGCCTTGTTATCACAAATCTTACGATAGAGGACCGCGATGAACGAGTTTTATGTACAGAACGCTTTTGTCGTGAAATTGCAATGGAGTGCAAGTTTTTTTCTGTTATGTAATTAGGTATGATTAAATTGTTAAAAGATCTTCGTTTCGTGTTTCCGTTTTCGGAATTTGAAGTGCTGTATTTGCCGATTTTATGCATTTTTTGAGTTTTGGTTTTTTGTGGTGTATTTTAATTAATGTTAAAAAATTATTTTCAAAACCTGCTGTCTGTCTCTTTCATTACATCACTTCGACATATAGATACATAAAAGTTGAAAGCATTCAAAATTTCAAGAACGAGAGATTTTAGAAAACGGTTAGCAAAGAAAAATAAAACAATGAAATCGTGTTACAAATTTGAAATAATTTTTATACCAAATCAAACCAAATTATTAATTTAAAATGTCATGCCTTTCGCGACTGGATCGCTTCCCGATGCGCCTTGCATTCGACTAAGTGCCGCCTGAAAGAAAGAAACATATTTGTTAGCCAAGAAGCAAGAAAAGGAAAAGGAATGTAGCACTAACCTGGATCAATCGAGCTCCTGTTCGCGGCGTGGCTTTTTGTATCCGTTCGGTCAGCGATTGAAGATTCTCATTGGCCAAATTGACGGACGACGATGCGCCGGAGCCTGAAATCGAGAAAAGCATTCTTGTTTGAAAAGCAACCAAAGAAAAAGGAAAACGGAAAAGCTAACCGCAAGATTTCGAATATGAATGGTCCAAAAGTTCTTCGATCGTGGCGCGTTTCTTCGGATCCCTTTCTAAACATCGTTTCATCACGTTGATCAGGCTTTGATCATCGATCGGCGGGAACGGAATGATGTGTTTCCTGCTCAAAACCGCGTTCATTTTGGCCATCGGATTGCGAATATCTTGAAACGGCGTCTTCCCGTAGACCATATTGTACAAAATGCAACCGAGCGACCAAACGTCGCTTTTGACACCGATCTGAAACGAAAGCAATTAGAAACTGACAAAAGAAGGTAGATAAAGGAAAACGAAGGTACGTACCCGATTCTTCATATCGTCCGAATCGTTGGCGTCCGCGCACGAAAGAGCTTCGGGGCTCATATAATTCAACGTGCCCATCTGGCATTCCCTCGTCACTGACGTCCGGTTGGCAGGAACAGCGTTGGCGATACCGAAATCGATCAATTTGAGGTCTCCAGCAACGAGAAGGAAGTTAGCCGGTTTCAAATCGGAATGGACGATACCTGAAAAGAAAATGGAAGAAGACCAGATTCACAAAATCGTCGGTCAAAACGAAGAAATCGCTTACCTTCTTGGTGGATAACTTGGACCGCTTTGAGCATTTCGAGCCAATAAAAGGCGATCATTTGGTCGGGCATTTTCTCAGCTTGTCGACTTTTGAAAAACGAGGCGAGATCTGTGTCGCCTTTTTCCATCACCACGTACAATCGTTGCTCGCTTTCCAAATATTCGTAATCGTACATGCGAACGACGCGTTTCGGATACTTTTGCAGTCGTTTCAAAAGCGAAATCTCGTTTAAATAGGCAGTCACCACCATTTCGTCGGCGTCCGATAGATCGACCCGTTTGACCGCCAGACACATCTTTCGTTCCTCGTCGTACACTTGAAACACCTGAAAAACAGAACCGATATATTTTCAGTTGAACGCGCAAAAATTTCGAAAAGCATTTACCTTGCTCGATCCACCTTTTCCCACTTGATTCAAAATACGATAATAATGGCCGTTGATCATAAAATACTCGTCGGTTTCGCCCGATGGCGATACAATTGGGGACTTTGAATTGACGCTCGGAGGTCGAACTAATTCCGGCACGGGTAGACTGAAAAGAAGACCATTTATTTCACCGCCGCAATTCTCACGAGAAAATAAACGTCGCATGGATACATACCTCGATTTGATCCCGGCTTTCGCGGTCTTTCCTGGCGGGATCGTTTCTCCGTGTTTGATCGAATTGGCGAGTACTTCTTCTTTCGTCGACATTGCTTGTCTGAAAGAAAAAGATCTTCCTCAAATCGGAAAGGAACCAGGGAAAATCAGGAACACAGACACATTTTGAAATCTTACTTACTCTCTACGCGTCGAATATCCACTATCGGCGATCGAAATTGACTGAGCGTTACCATTGGTCACTGACATATTCACCACGTCGTTCGAAGTAACGCTGCTAAACGGAATTAGATAGAAAACATTGGAACACACCTTTTTTAACTTGAAAAATAAACTCCTTACGTTCCGCCAGCCGCCGACGAAGGTCGAGGAGGAATATCGGGCGGTGGAGCCATCGAAACAGCCGATCGATCGTACAAACACGCCGAGGAATGAGTCGAGACGGTTACTGAAAAGTAAATTTCGTCAAGAATTGTTCCAGAGAGATCAACGCACAATACGAAGCGCCGGAAACTAGAATTTTTGGTAGTTTTATCTCGAGGTGGAAACAATTTGAAATGGATTGGCTCCATTCAAAAATATCTGGAAAATTTGAGATTTCGGCGCTCCAAAAGCCACTGAACCAACAAATTCGAAATCAAAAAAGAACAGCTTCACTCACCTTTCGTTTTCCTCTTTTCTTCCACTTTCTTCTGAAACGTATCTCGTCGTCGTTGCCTTTGACTCGCGTAGATGGAAAATCCGCCACCGGCCACTGCTGCTTGTGTTTCGAGAACTGAAAAAGTACGCAAAGGAATATCAAACAAAACATCAACGAAATCCAAAATATGTTTGTATTTACCTTTATCGGAATCCGATTTCGAATCGTTTGCGGTGTTTTCATCGAACGTTTCGTCCACATCGTAATTGGTCGATTTCGCGTTTCTGAAAATAAAGACATGTACAGTCGAATCCGCTTTATAGAGACTTGGATATTAGAAAAATTCGGTTATAGTGGAGGGCTTTTGATTTCCCGTTTACCAGTCCTAATACCTTATGTGTTGAGCTGCCCGGATATAAGAGAAT
>JAQGCW010000549.1:0-10956 GCA_034700065.1 Mesodorylaimus bastiani | reverse complement strand
GGTACTGGAATATCGGCTATTTCCATCACGAGAAGATAATTGTGTTTCCTTACGTTGAGTTTTTATCTGAAACGTGAAAAGAGAAAGTTCGTTTAGTACATGGCTGCAGCTAACAAAAAAACTGAACATGGCTGCAGCTGACAAAAAAACTGAACAAAAACACCCAAAAAGAAAATCAGGAGGTACAGAAGAAAAAAATTCACGAAAAATTAGAAATAAAGAAATCACGGAGAAAGCAGCACAAACCAGAGGAAAACCAACGATACAACAGAATCAAAGCAAAATACATTGGATTTCAAAAAGAAAAAAAAGCACAACAGTAAATTCGTAAATTGGACCGACTCACCTTTATGCTAAATAAAAGACGCCGAAATTCAAAAAAACCATGAACGAAATTCTCAAAGTTTGAAAACAGACGATTTTTCAAGAACTTCGACAAAAAATTTACAAGTTTTTGCGATTCACAATTTACAGTTAAATGGAAATTTCTTGAAAACGCGAACTGACGAATCGATCGTCGAACGATAACGAAAGAACGGAAAACCGATTGAGAAATAAGACGACGAAAAATTCTCGAGCGCACAACTCCCATTAACTTATATCAAAATCGTTTCACCTGAGTATCAGAAACCGATCGCGGGAAATTTTAAATTCCCCAAAACATCGAACTACGCCCCACCGTTGCTTCGAATTTCGAAAGTGAATTTTCAAACATTCTCGCGTCAAGTCTGTAAATTAAAACAAAGCAAAATCTGTCGACGTCTTTCTCATTTTTAAAAAAAGGAAAAGAAAAAGACGATAGACTATGCCAAGAAGAAAATGTCAGACACAAAAAAAGAACAATCATCAATTTCCAAATGCAGAACAAAAAATAATAAACGACGCATAATAATTTTAATTAAGCGCACGAGAGAATGTCACGCGAAAAAAAACAAATCCGAAAAAGAACAAAACAAAAACGGATCTATTCACAAAATACAAAAGAAAGACACATGCAAAAAAGTTATCGCGGAAAAAATGCAAACCACCGATTAGATTTGTTTTAAACGAAAAAAGAAATTTAAAAAGACAAACGCGTCGTAATTTATGAGATTTACCCATGATTCCTACTTATCCCGTTCTTTAATTCAAGGTTTCTCAAGTATGCATGTGAAAATTATTTTCAAAAAGTCTTTGAACTCTTCTTGAATGTGATGAATCTACAAAGGTTTCTGCGCCTATGATTGCATCAGAATTTGTTGAAAATTTAATTAAACAGAAAGAATCTTGTCAATTTTGTGTGCAAAACGACCACCCTGTTGTCTTACAAAATTTGAAAAATCTAGGCTTGAAGAATAACCGGCCTAATTTATGGAAGCATTACTCGAAAAAAAGGAAAAACCTACGAGTGTGTGCAAAGAAAAGAGAGAGCTGCTTTTAAGGGAGGAAAACTGTGCACGACATCTGGCTGGCTGGCCTACGCTTTTAAAAAAATTCAGAAAAGTCAATACATAAGAAACGAATTTTTAAATTTCTCGGATCACAGAATTGAAAGTTTCACAAAAAAACACAGAAGCTATACGTACTCAGCCTCGAAGGAGGACTTTTTGAGCCACTTTTCAAGGGCCGTTCTTGATTCGCGACCGAAAAGGAATGTATGGAAACAATGCGGGGGCGCTGTGAAAAAGTATACAAAAAGAGAAAAATTGAGGATTTACAAACCGAAACTGATGACGACGGACGACGCTATGAGTGCGACGAGGATAGACCGGCCGACGGGTAAACTTGAGACGGGACGCCTAATGCGATATTGTTCGAGGAACTTGACGAATTCATCGATGCTGCTGCCGCCGACGCCCGTTGTCCCTTCGGTTTCATATATTCGTTTTGCGCTAGTTGGAATACGTCCGCTCGATCCTCTTTGCGATATTGCAGGCAACATCGAATGAACGACTGAAAAAACAGGAATAATAAGAAGTTAGAAGGGAACTGCCTGAGAAAAATTTTAGAAACACTGAGCCTGGCCGGTACTTACTTTGGCTTCATTGCTCACGGTAGGCTTATTTGGAAATGTGACTTCGGTCGCTTTCAATATCGTATTCTCTTCTAATATCCTCGCTTGCGATTGATCGTGGCCGAAAGGCTAGAAATGAGAAAACTCTTCGGTTATCGATCACTTTATGAAACAAAGTAATAAAAATACGGATAAAAACAATAAAAACAAAACAAAACAAAACAAATAAACATTCGAGACTTACCCGTCGTCCGTAAAGGCACTGATAGAATATCACACCGACGCTCCACACGTCGACTTTGGAACTGATTTTGGGCGGTTGATGGCCAACGACGAAACATTCGGGAGGAAGATACCTGACAAAAAAATTAACAATTCATCAGACATTAGCACAGCGGGCGTTTCAAGGCGATTGGAAAAGAATGGTCCGGAACAGAAGAACATTCGGAGTACAAACCCTCAAATCCAAAAAATGTGAAACATAAGCAAAAGACTCACCAATAGGTTCCAGCGCCTTGCGAGGTTAAATCCATTCCGTGCTGCGGATCGTATTTATCGTCGTCCATCACTTTCGACAAACCGAAATCCGTGATCTTGATTTCGCCCGACGCCGTTCCGCTGCTGAGGAGAATGTTCGCTAAAAGGGGGAACCGATCAGAATCATTTAAGATTTAAAAACAGCCTCGACGCAATTCGAACACTTGCAAACGGTTTTTGGCTCGCTGGGCTGTTCGAAGGACCATGAATTTTGTAAAACCAAATAAAACATCAAAACCCCCAAGAAAGCCTTCTAGCAAACAAAATCAACCTTTTGAACTTACCCGGTTTCAAATCGTAATGAATCACCGGCGGTTTAATTTCGTTCAAATACCGTAGAGCGCTGACGACTTGCATAATAATTGATCGCGCCTCCTTCTCCGGTATGAGCTTGTTTTGTTTCAAATAGAAATCCAAATCATTGCCGTCGCAATATTCGAGCACCGTACAAAAGGAGTTCGTATCGATCGTGAATACGTCGTACAATCGAACCACGCGCGGGTGATCCAACGTCTTGTGAATATCCTTCTCGCGTAAGGCGTGTCGAACGTAATTCGCCTTCTTCTCCTCTTTCCAATCTTTGTTGACGTGATGAACTTTACACGCCACGTAACGTTGATCCTCCAAATCGAACGCTCGCCAAACTTCGCTGAACCCGCCTCGTCCCAATAACGATAATAATAAATAACGTTTGTTCAAGGTCATGTGATCCTTGTACCTGAAAATACGGAAAGAGAAGAAACTTTAATAAAGCAAAACGGAGGATCGAAGAGACACGATTTCGACTCACCTCGATTGATCTTCGTTCTGAACCCGTTTCAATTCCCGAATATGCAAATTGCGTTCACGATCCAGACGATCCAATTCGGCTTGCAGCTCGGCTTCTTCCTTTTTCAATTGATCTTTACGTAATCGATAAATTTCCTCTTGTTCGTAATAGTCTTGCGGTGAAAGCCTGAAAAATTGCATTTTTGACAAGACTGTTATAAACAAGGAGGCTATGGAATGTGGTACGTACTCTTTGGGCAATTCCGGTTTGGCGAAACCGTCCAATAAGGCGCTGGATGGACTCGAGGCGGCGGTTCCGACGGAAGCTGGAATGACCGCCACGCCACTCGGCCCGCTGCTCAATTGACCAATCGCCGATTGCTGCTGCTGTTGTTGCTTTTTGGATCCGCGGCTCCCATCGGGCTTCACATCCGGTCCGCTCGAAGTCGCGACGGAGGCAATGGAGGCTCCAACGGCGGCACCCATCATCATCATCGAGGCCGACATCGAGCTCGTCGACGGTTTCCGTTTTCGCAATAATTGACTAGCCCTCGCGATCTCCTCTCGCTCGGTGTTGATCGCCGCCACTTTCTTATTGATCTCGTTGAAAGCGTAACCATCGTTCCAAATATCGTCGAAATGCGCGCCTCGTCGTTCCGTCACGAATTGGCCCAATCGAAGACGGTTCTCCATACATTTGGCTCGACGTTGTTTACGTTCCATTAGTGACTGAAACGAACATAAATAAGATAATTCAGAAATTCACATGCAGTGAACTTGGTCAAAAAGAAACGCCGACTTACCTGTTCGATGAGCAATTTCTTCGTCATTTCCCGACACTTGGTCAATTTGGCTCGATGCTCTTCCAACGCTTTCTGTTGCGAGGCCATTTGCGTCTTCAGATCGTCGGTCATACGATTTAATAATTCGATTTGAGCGTTCTTACGATCCATCATCGAATTCGATTGCGATTCCGAAGCGTCCATATCGCGCATTGTCAAATCCGTCTGAAAGTAAAGATGATCAATGAAACTCGTTTGGAATTTCGAAAATCTCTGACCGCAGCTCACCTGAACGAAACAACCGTCCTTTCCCAACGGCGGCGTGATCGATATCGACGAATCGTTGCTGTAAATCGGTGTCGTACATGCAGACGTCGATCGTTGACCGGTGGACGTTGATGACGGAAGGGATGAAAGCTGAAAATTGAAAAAGCAATTCGATTAGTCAAACATTCGACGATGAAAGTTCAGTCACGATTCATTCAAAGGGAAGTCCTGATGTGCGTTTTCTTGCGTTTTGATTCGTCAATCACATGGCTCATTGGATTTCGAAACTGTCATTCTCAAAGATATGTAAGCTCGCTGAGGATGCGGAAAAAGTCCTACTACTGCTTGCGTATCTTATGTAACCTGTCCCTCTCCTGTCCCCCGTGCCAACTTTGCAAAGAGGGGCGAACTCGGTTAGCCGCTTTTCAGCTTCTCGACAACTTTGTAACGGTCATAGCCGTCCTCTTTCACCCACTGCCTTGCCCGCCCGGTTGCCGTATAATTATGACTGCTACTGGTTGCTAAAGAGAGCCGAGACGAGGTGGCTGGCCAGCCAACCCACCCAAGCCAACCTGAGCAGCTCTAGCCGCACACGCACGCGTGCAAACTTTTGTTGTTACTGGCTGGTGTATATGTACATAGAGGTAATATTGGTGTTGGTGAAAGCGGGCAAAGACGAGACGAACGAGGACTATGATGACGACGACCTCGCCAAAGAAAAACGCCGACGGTGGCCCCCGCCTGCTGCTGCTGCTACTACTGCTCTGTTGCTGCTCTGCTCCACCTTCGCCAATCGAGCCGCCATCGTCTCCCCTCCATTCGCACCAATCCTAGTATGTAGGCACATCAAAAAGTGAGGATAAGACGGCGATAGTGAGTGCGCCCCGTGAAACAACCATTCGTTGAACAACGCCTTGGTCGATGAACGAAGGCGGGGGAAAATGGGGAAAAGACCAAGGCGTCAGAAAAAAATTGTTTCAAAAAGGTGCCCAGTGGTTCTCAAAATAAAGCTCAAATAAATCGCACAATCTTCTAGCTCTGTCTATATTTGAACTTCTACAAGAAAAAAGAGATCCTAATCGCCAAATACGATTCCAATCGAATGAATATTGTCAGGAAGCAGAAGTTGCTGTGCAAAATTTCATTGGAGTGAAGACTAAATTCCGGCGATCAAAAATTTGAAACACAGTGCAAGAATGTAGTGTTTGACTGAAGTCACCATTCCGCCTACTAAACTTTTGATTCGTAACTCGATCATACCTAACTCGTGATTTCCTAATCTGGAAGATTCCTAATCGGTTAACTCGCATACTCAAGAAGTAATGGCTGACTCAGTTTAAATTTTTGAAAACCTCAAACGCATTTCTCTACAATCACGACATGATTAACGGTTTGAAAAAGTCAATCAAGAATTAACTCGAAAAGAAACCAAAAGTTCACTCACCTTTCCACCGAAATAATCGTTAATTTTTCTTTCCGCTTTCGAACTTTTCGTCGGCGTTTCGTAAAGAACATCTGCACCGGCTTGTTGCGACGATTGTTGTTGTTGTTGAGGTGTTGTTGATTGCTGATCCTTTCGTTTTCTCTTCCGTTTTTGATCGGCCGACGATGGAGGCGTAACCAATAAATGCTGCCCGGATTCGGAATTGTTCTTAATCGCCGTCCCTTGTTGAGCCAAACCGGACGAGGACGGACCAGGCGTCGTTTGAGTATTCGATTGTTGCTGATGAACTTGTTGTTGTTTGGGAGTCACTTGTACAGGTTGATGATGATAACTACCACCACCGGCGACGATCGACGGCGAACAACCACCGTGTAAAGCGTACGTAGGAGTCGTGCCCGAACCGAGGCCCGGCGGAATAGCCATTATCGGCGGTGCTGGCGTTCGATCGACGATCGCCTCGGGTTGATCGTTGATCGGCGCGCCGCCCGAACTCCCGGCGCCCGAGCTCAAATTCGAACCGTCGTTATTGTTAATGTTATTGCTGATAATTGTCAAATTGGAATTGAAATTATTCGTATTCGCCGTCGATGACGATTGATGTTGATAATGAAGTTGTTGAGCTGATGCACCGAGCTGCTGATTTTGATGAGCATGATGATGATTACTCGACGAGGATGTGATCGGCGGCGGTAATGACGACGAGCTTGACGGACTTTGTTGGAGAACGTTCACGAATAAAGCCGACGGCGATTGTTGTTGATGAATATTCTGTTGTTGTTGTTGTTGCTGTTGATTTGGAGTCGCCGGCGCCGAAGAACTGAACGCCGCCGACAAGAAATGCGATCCGGAATTGGAATTTTGACCGGTCGGCGTAGTCGCCGTGGCATTATTATTGTTCGTGATCAAAACGACCCCAACGCTGCCGCTATTCGTCGACGAAGTCGTCGGCACCACCTGAAACAAAAACGAATCCGTAAATTAAAAGCAAAACACAAATAATCAAAGGAATTACGAATAAAAACTTCTAACGAATTTTTAAAAAATAAAAGAAATAGAAAGTTACTTACGAAGGAAGCGCCTGGTTTCGAATTCGTCGACATATCGGACGACGAAAATATTCGCGGATCCAATTGTAATAATCGCCGCTGATCGAAACTTTGTATTTCTTCCATTTACGGAAAAGTGAAAGTTCAATTTTTAAATTTCAAATTCGTCCGCTAAGCATTTTGGAATCGAACAAATTTCCAGAATATTCGATAGTTTGATTGACGGGGGCGGAATTAGTAATAAAATTGCAAAAAACACAGCCGACCCACGACGGAAGGACGATATGCACGCGTCGAACGAAAATAGAAATTTCTGTCGGCTAAATAATAAATAATAATATCGTGAAGAAATTCAAAGGATTTACTTCGACGGTGAATTTCTCCGAATCATTCAACTTCGATCGACGGAATTCGGACTTTCATGAAACGTCGGCGAATCAATCGGCGTATCGAAAATTGGCGAAATCATTTGCGTTTCATCGATAGGGGAAATACGTTGTTTTTTTTTATCGCCGAAATCGCTGGTCGTCGACGTAACAATAATTATTTAGCGACAACCGGCGAGGGAAGCAACACATAAACCAATCCGCAAACTGTGGATTCACCAAATTCGTCCTGTTATAAGTTTAGGAATAAATTGACGATTAATAAATCGACGAAACGATTCCGATCGACGGAGAATTGTTCGAAAATTTAGGATATATTTGATGAATATGAATCGATCAAATTCGGACGAAGATCGCGGAACTTAGATCGATAATCGAAGACCGATCACTTCGGGTCAATACCCTCCTCCCCTTCATATGGAGAATGAACCTGCGACATGAACAGCTGTAATTTTGGCGGGAATTTGAAATGTTACTTGACGATGGAAAGGTAAAAAAGGAAAAGATTGAGAGAGAAGGAAATGGACACGACCGTTCACCGCGACGACAAAATGTGAGACTGAGGGGGAAGCGGAAAAGAAGACGGGAGGCGCACAGCGGCGGAAGTGTAAAGTGCTCTAAACTTCACTTTACACTTTCGCTCGCGCGCAGTTCTCTCTCGCTGTCGCTTCAGTACCTTCATTCGACAGGTTTGCATCGGTGGCGTGCGGTCGGGTCTTCGATTTCGTGTCGTTGCGTGAATTAAAATCCAATCGATCGGGATCATCAAGATGACGAGTTTTCGGGTAAGTTCTTTTAACGTTTATTTTTTTGGCTTTCTTTCCGTTTTCTGAAATTTTAAAACTGAAGTTTTCTATTTTCAGTCGGCTCGTACTTTGACGATGAAATGGGCGAAGAACACACCGAAAGAGGATCAATTGTTCAAACAATTGTCAGAGGCGGTAAGAGAATTTGATTTTCTTGATATTTTTTAGTTTTCTTTTTGTTAAAAAAATGCGATTTTCAGGATCGTCAGAAACAATTGGAATGCGCGAAGAAGACGGACTACTTTCACTATCATTTGCATCCGAGCGACGTGCAAAGTTTGTTCAAACAAGAAGGCGATTTCGTTTTGCGTTTGGGCGCGACCGAAACGGATTCGGACGGTTTCTGTATTACGGTTCGATGGAAAGACGATTTGCACAATATCGCGATTTTATGGAACAAGAAGCCGGTGAGCCAATCAGTTCTGTTTTTTAAACAAATATTTTGACTTCTTGATTGGAAAGTGAAAATGCAGTTTCGGGGTTCATGCAATTTTGCAGAAATGTTTCATCGATGAAAAGGGCGAGCAATTCGCCAATCTGAACAATTTGGTCTATCATTACACGAGCAAGATGAAAGGCAAAGGAGCGTCGACCGCTTTAGGCGAATTCGTGTTACTGCGAGCGAAACAAAAGCAAAACTGGGAATTACTGGACAGTACGTTGACGCGCGAGAACAAGTTGGGATCGGTAAGGATTTGTTCTTTTCTTCTTGCCTTTTCTGTGTTTTGTTTTCATATTCGAATAGGTTTTTCTTTCTAGGGTGCTTTCGGAAGCGTGTTCAAAGGAGCTTGGCTCCGACGTGACGGTATCCTCGTTCAAGTGGCGATCAAAACGTTGGACAAAATGTCGAGCGCGAAAACCGACGAAGAACGAAGTCTGTTGGATAGGGCCCGAGCCGAAATGGTGAAAGAGCTACGAACGACGCGCGAATTCTACGGTCATCCAAACGTGGTCAAAGGATACGGTTATACGATCGATTTGGAGGTGCCTTGCGCCGTGATGGAATTCATGAGCGGTGAGTACGATTGTTCTTTTCAGTTAGTCTTTTGAAAATGGTTTTTTAATCTTAAAACCTACTTTTCTAGGCGGCAGCTTACTCGGTCGTTTGTCCAAGACGTTCGATCCGCCATCGTTGAAAGAGAAGCTGAAAGCGTTGGTTGAAGCTTCGCGCGGACTGGGATTCGTCAATCGATCGGGTAAGTCGATCTATTGAATGATCATTTTTTGTCGGCGTTTCTTATCGCCGTTCTTCTTCAGGATTCGTTCATCGCGACGTGGCCGCTCGAAACATTTTGTGCATGGAAATCGAAGTGAGCAAAGAGATCGGTCAATGCAAACTCTCCGATTTCGGTTTGGCTCGCGAAATGGATAGTACGAGCAAATTCCAAGGTGCTCCCGGTGAGCCGGTACCCGTCTCTTGGTCGTCGGTCGAATCGTTGAACAGTCACCTGTGGACCGCTCACTCCGAAGTGTGGGCGATGGGCGTCTTGATCTGGGAGGTAAGTGATCAACTTTTACTTCCAAGGAGCTTCTTCATCGATATCCTCATCTCCTTCTTTCCTTCCGATTTGTCAGGTATTCATGAATGGAGCCAAACCGTACGCCGAGAATGTGAACGAATGCGACGCCAAATCGGTTCTGGGATTACTACGCAAGGGATTCCGTCTCCAACCGTGCAATTCGATGCCCGCCGGAATCAAGGAGTTGATGGAAACGTGCTTCTTGTCCTCTCCTCAAATGCGCCCGAACATGGGAATGGTTTCGATGCGTCTACTCGAGGAGTACATCAATTGCGTCAACAATCCTGCTGAGTCCAAATCGATCAACGCTTCGGTCAAAGTCGGCGCCTCCACGCGGCGCAAGTGATCTGATGTATCTGCCTCCCGATCACTGATCGATTGTTTTGATTTGCATCGCGATCATCGTGTTTAGATTCTGGTGTCCTGTTCGATGTCGCTCATACTAGTATGTCGTAAGATTTCTACGTGCATTCAAATATTCTCCTGCATCAGAATCTTCAGTTCAAAATTCAACAACCCGAAGCAACTTTCACTTCACTTTACACTCTCCCGTTCACTTTTTCAGGCTCCTTCCGTTGGTGGTCAGTGTGAATAGTCAACTTCCTCCTGATCGGTCGGTTGGTCGCGCGTGCCTTGCACTCGTGGTCCAGGATTGGTCGATCATGGCTCCGGTGGTGGCAAGGAAGGAATCGATGGACGGCTATTTGGATGCGAACGAAGTTGGCCCAACAACGATGAAGCCGCCGGACCCGAAGACTGATTCATTATGGCCCCTGCCGACGGTGGCGACTATGGTACGTACAGTATTGTCTTGGGTTTTCATGGGGTTGAGGTTGGGCGTTGGGTGAGGATTTCTGATTGTGAGACTTTCGAGGAGAGTCTTGATTATTTCCGTTTTGATTTACTGAGCGGGATGGGTTCGTCGAAAGAAACATTTGGGGCCTGTTGGGCATTTCCGTTCGCTCTGGGTCTTTTAGAAACCAATTAGGGTACGGGAGTGGGTGGCGTTTCGGGCTTCTCACAGGTCCTAGTGAACATCATCAATACCTATCTCTACTTACCGTCAGTTCTAGCTCTACCTGCCCTGAGGTTCCTTTTTCTCTCTCGGAGGACGTTCTTCCATCCATTTTCCTTGACGAACTGCTTTTGCTAATCGCTTTTCTGATCTCCTTTTCAGATCGCGGTGACCGGCGTTTTAATGATCGGCTCGATGTATTTGGTTTACAAATTACGTCGGCGACGCGGACCGGTTTGGGGAGACAAATGTCCGACGGTGATCGTGCCCGATACGGAGAGCGAACGAAGCGAAGGATCGAGACAAGACCAACTGCCGCCGCCGCCCGCCACCACGATCGCCGCCGCAGGAACTCGAAAATCGATCGGTCTCGATGCGAAAATGCCCACGAC
>JAQGCW010000548.1:0-10963 GCA_034700065.1 Mesodorylaimus bastiani | reverse complement strand
CAACCAAAATTTCAACCAACTCGACAACGTTCCCATCCAAAATCCAAACCTCATATCTCCAAATCCAAATCGAATCCCAAATCCGTCCCAAATAGCCTACAAGTCATAGTTGACATCGGTCTCCAATTGTACGGTACGATCCAACACTCGAGCTTGCGTATTGACCAATCGACCTTTGCCTTTACCGAACGTCGGGATGGGGAATCCTTTGGCCATAATCTCGTTGGCCATCTTCTCGATATACGGTTCGATATAATCTTGCAAGTGATCGATGAAATATTGCAATATATCCGCGTCCAATTGACTTTCTTGTACGATCAATCCGATTTGGCTGATATTCATGTATCCGCGTATGGTTTGATCTTGTACCTGTCCGAAGATATCGGCCGTCATCGAGAAGGTGGCCTTCAAAATGGACGAAGGCGATTGGGAATCGGGTGCGTACACGTTCATGGTCACATTGATCGCCAGCTGTGCGGAATCGTCCTGTTTGAACGTGAGCACTGGAGCGATCGTGGTTGTGGTCTGACCAACGGCGTACGAACTATTCGGGTACAATTCGTCCACATTCGGGATCATTGTACCCAAACAGATCGTATGGCAATGCAGATCGAGCATGGGGCCGATCTGTGGCGTGTCCTTGGTTGCTGTGAAGGTCAACTCGCCCAGATTGTGCGCGTAGAAGAGGAAATCGTTGACGATCTTGTCGCTGATCAGGGCATAGATCATACGTTGATTGGTCGATGGTTGGGAGACGAGCGGTGTCCATGGGTAGGGCGAGGTCAACGGTTTCTTGAGGCAGGTGACTTGGCCTGGAAGTCGACAGAGAGAGAAGGTTAGGTAGGTGGAGCGAGTGATTTGGGAAAAGATGAGGTTCTTAGGATCAAACTGTAGTCAAAGGATGCATGGAGGGTCCCATATGGTTTTGAGTTACTGTAACCGCTTATCCAGGGTGGATTTGGAATACTGTAACCGAAACCCATACTGGATAATCGGTTAAACTGCCGAAATCCGCACGAAATCCGACGAGCAATTACAGTGACCCAGATCAACCCTGGATAAGCGGTTACAGTAACCCAAATTCATATTGGATCCTGTGAGGATCCATCGTCTGAAACGTACACCGTCTAATATCCCAAATTTCTTGCCTAGCATCTCATTTTTTAAACATAAATTTCTTTTAAAAATTTTTGAATTTCGCGCGAATTTTTTGCACAAATGTAGAGGTCAACGAAATAAACCATGCCCAAAAATTTGTTGCAATTCCGTCCACCCAGTCAAGAATGGCAGCGTCCGAAAGTTTTCGCAATGCACATGTGGCATGTTATGTGCTTCTTATGACAAAACGCGGGAAAATTCAAAATTATGTTTTGTGAATCGGAATGTCTATAACGTCCTGATCAGATCATGGCCTTGGTCTGATCAGGATACTGTACCGCTCGTTCCTAATCCCCAAACTCCACCCACCCAACAAAAGATCACCACTCACCTTTCATGTCGATCTCCAAATACTCGCTCGTTATCACCGGATCCTGAACCAACTCGTAATCGATATCGTACTCGTCCTTCAACACGATATCGATGGCCATCTTGGCCAATTCGGGGTCCAACTTTTGATTGATAATATCGACCACTTGTTGACTCAAATCCTTCTCGATCGTGGGTTTGACGACTTTGGCGATGATCGAATGGAACAAATTGATCACCCAACCCAACGCTCCGCCGCTCGTCTTCAACTTCAAGTCGCCGATCTTCGTCGTACAAACGGCATTGGCGATCGTCGGGCGTTGTTTATCGGCCGATCGGATCAATTGTGCGGTCAACTGTAAATCGACATTATCCGCTTCCATATCGGCATTGACACTGGCGCAAATATCCTTGCCCAAGATCTTCTGGCACGCTTTCACTTTGGCCGTCAATCCGATCGTGGCTCCGTTTAGATTCAACACGAAAGTGGATGGTGATTTGAGGTCGACCACGGCCGTCGGTGGGATCATTTTGGTCACATTGATATCGGATGCGGTGATATCGCCCGAAGTGATATCGGGTATTTTGATCTTGGGCAATTCCTGAGTGACCAATTGCATGGCCAGCTGACCGGCGTAGTTGAATCCTTGCGTGGTCAGACGGAGCTCCACATTCTCGTCCACGCCTTGGACGAACGTCAAGGACGCCGAGAGTGCGCAAATGGACGCCAAAAGTAGGAATCGATTCATGATGATTGGAAGAGGATTTTTCTTCGATCTAATTTCTCACCCCGAGGCAAAATTTCGATCGCGCGACAAAGTATTATATAAACTTTTATTTAAGCCATCCTAAAGCTTATATAGAGTAAGAAGCTTTTCCTCAATAATTCTTATCATCGTTTATCGAAAAATTGTCGGTCGCCTGATTTTCGACTTATAAACATGCCACCGCCTCAAAATGGGACGAGTTTTACAGAAAATTTCGTCACTCGCATTTGTCTCGGAGAGCTGAAAACTTTACGCAAATTGCTCGCGCTTCTAGCTAACTTGTTTGTCTAGGGTTTTTAAAAGATGAAATTTTCTTATCAGTCTGGCGCTATTCAAAGTGTAAAAGGATTCGATGTATATAAAACATCCGTTCCATCTTCGAGACTTTTTCATCTTCCTTTGACGTCAGAAAGAGATGGGAAGGCCCAAAACTGGCAGGATGCTCAGTGTCTTATCAAAGCGACCTTAGGTGTTTGAGTAAGTAAGCTGGGATTTAATTTTTAAATTGCTCAGGATATAGAAGATTTTGAGGTTTAAAAATGAATTAGGATCGAACACTGATATCGGGAATCAGGGATCAGCGATCGATCAGTAATTGATCAGTGATCAGAGATCGATATTAATCTAACCATTGGTGCTATCGAAAACTATAACAAACGAATTGTGGATCACGCTAAGGTCTACTTAATCATATAGAAGTGGTCAGAGCTCACGTTTGCAATTCGTGAGGCATAGAAATTCAAATTTTAACGCGTTTCTACAAGTGACCAATAACAATTTTACACAATCTTTGCATAGACGCGAAAAGAAACGACTAAAATTGGCTGCATCCAATCACGATTGAACACGAGTGCTGAATCGAAGAATTACATAAGATTGAGCACTTTTCGAAATGGATATTTGCTTTTGTAATGGTCCCATGAGCTGACGAATAAATTTGTAATGAAAGATGGCAAGACCTTGAATATCTTTCGTCTTGCTTTCTTATCAGAGTTTCGTGTTCGAAATTTACTGTAATTTCCTCATTTCGATTGTTTACGTCGAGGTTTATAAACCAGATTGGAGCAGCTGAGAGAGATAAGTAAGTATATATCACTGTTTGTCGATCAGTAGCCTTCGGATGAAGGCATAAAATTAATCGAAATCGCTCGATGTAGAAAATCTGGTTACTGACTTTTATTTTCTTTCCAGCCTCAGTGCATCAAACCAGAAATATGCGAGGATCGGTTTGGTGGCAGGACAGTGTTTGGACAAACAATGGGGGTGAAGGGTGGTCTGGTGCCGCTTTACAAGAAAGTCCTGGCGGAAGAATTCAGGAAATGGTACCAGATCGGCGCGGAGTACAGTCGTGTGGCGATCGTCGGAACTGTGAAACTTAAAGAGAAATTTGAGTGGAAGTGGACAACGCTACTCGACTGGACCACCGACGAGGACAAATATGAAAACCAAGTAACAGCAAATTACAAATTTCCCGGCGATGCCGCCATCAAATCCGGTTACGATTTCTCGATAGTGGGCGCACTGAAGATTGTACAAGACCTCGTATTGTCGGATGATTCCGTGCGCCCCAAAGTCGTCCTGTTTTTAACGATAACGTTTAATGAAGAAGCGGTCTCGTTCGAACGCTACGAATTCGAAGAGGCGAAAGAAATTGCGAATCGATTAAAAGTCGATGGAGTTCTCCTCATGATGACCGAAAGCGTAAGTGCACATAAGTGGTTTCCTGTACCGATGTTGAAAGAACTATTTGGCAGCGAATTCGTGTTCGACATGTGCGCCGGTCTCAGTGCGAGCGAAAAGAAAACGGCGTGGAAAGGAAAGATCAAAGGATTGCCCGCCTGGATCGAATCCCGCGTCACTTCCACATTTTGCAACGAGACCAATCAAGGCGAGGAGCGGTTCTTCACAGCACCAGACGAATGCAAGCGCGCCAAGTACCATTTACAAATTACCCTTGACCCGTGGGCGATTGCGAGGCCTTGAACTACAAGCTTCACGAGCTGACTGGAAAATGCAACAAAGAGACCTGCGAGGAAACTTGCGATCGGTTGTGGCCATTGGACGTGCCGTGCGGGGAAAAAGCGCCAAAACGGCAGGGACCGAAAAAATTGGAATCAATTGCAATATTGCTCATCGCCCAAGTTATGTAAAGAATGCGTTGTGGAGACTTCAGGCAGCGGAGAAGGGATCGTCGAGGGATCCACAAGCTGATCATAACCCTCGCGATCAGCGTTTGGTTGCTGAAACGTGGCTAGGAGTCGGGGTCGCACAGCAAGGAAGCCATTTTGATGCGCGATGAAGCGTCAAGTGATGAGTGATGTGATAAAATTGAAAGGTCCATTTCGATTATGGATGCTGTTGTGATTTTTTTGAAAATATGAGCTGAGTTTGCGCATTCGGCCTTAGATCGTCGTTGCATTGCCACAGTGGAGTCAGTTGTTGCATCGCTGACCACTCGGCGAGCTGGATTAACTTGTACGACACTCGATCGATAGAGAGGAGCTCCATGCGCCGCATTATTGTCCACCTCCAAGACGCTCTTACTTTCGACCTGCTAGGTTTGCAGAATCGGTCTAAATGGCTGTCAATTTCAGTACAAAACCTGGAAAGAAAAAGTAACCACCGGGATTCGAATCCATGACCTACAGAACGTTGCTCTGAAGAGATATCACTGAGCCATCTCATCCGCGGTTCTTATAGGAACCCCCTCGCAGTCTATTGTCAGACAGACAGACAGACAGTTATAACGTGTGGAGATTGGACTTTTCGGGCAACCGAAAAGTCCTATCCCCACACGTTATAACTGTCTGTCAGTCTGTCTGACATTAGACTGCGAGGGGGTTCCTTTAACCAAAGCATTTTGAAGTCGTCTATAACATATACAAAATCGAAAACAGTCGTTGGGGTTCCTAGAAACACCACATAGGCTTACAACCTTTGTACAGTTTTGCAGTCTGGAAACATGCATGGATTGTTTTGCTGGCATATGGCCACCGTATTTTTCGTCATATTGACTGGAATTCTGATTCGATTGTCCATTGGGCAATACGCACACCCAAGACAAATGCTGAATATCGATTTCGTTTTCGTCATACACAAGCATCGGCTACCAGGTCATCGAATATCGATTCAACCACTTATCCCTCGGCTCTATCTATGCAACGATCTCACGCCATTAGAGCTAGCATGTTCAATCTATTCAAAAATCACAGCGTAGCATCCATAATCGAAATGGACCTTAAAGATTTGAAACTGATGACTTATCATTGGACGCATCACCGCGCGTCAGAACTGATATGGTCGTAGCCACTTATCATCAACCAGGCGCTGAACACGAGGGCTATGATCAGCTGGTTGACCCTTGGCACCGCGACCATTCCTCCTCCACCGCCCGGTGCAGTCGTAGAAACTGGCAGAGTACTCGTAATGCATTCGTGACACACCTTGGTCTCCGGACAATATTGCAATTGATTCCACTTCGGCGTTCTCTGGCGTTTTGGGGCTTTATCCAAGCAAGTGTTGGCACTGCACTGCACGTCCCATGGCCACAATCGATCGCAAGAGTCCTCGCAGGTCTCTTTGTCACATTTTCCAGTCAGTTCGGGAAGCTTGTAGTTCATCAGGGTCTCGCAATCGCCTGCGGTAAGCGGCACTGTGCGATGATATTTGCCGTGCGTGCATTCCTGTTGAGCATTGTAGAAGCAGGTGTCATTAATTTTGCTGCAGTGATAAGATGTGACGCGGGATTCGATCCAAGCAGGCAATCCTTTCATGCTTTCCTTCCAATCCAAATGTTCGGACACGTCATAAACTAATTCGTTTTCAAATAATTCTTTCAGTTTCACTCGAGGAAGCTGCGGCGAAGAAAGTACGGCCATGTGCAAAACCATCATGACGAGAACTCCATCAGCTCTTAACCGATTCATAATTTCTGTTGCCGCTTCGATTTCATAGCGACTGACGTCGATGTCAGTATTGGTGAACGTTGAAAACAAGATGACTTTCGGGCGATCAGAATCGCCTCCCGGCAATACACGTTCTTGCACAAATATCAGAGCACTGGCAAGCGACAAATCATCATCTTCGCCTTGGTGGCCGGCCGTCATTTCTGTTGCCCATTTAGTTACGTCGGTTGTCCAATCGAGGAGCAGACCCCATGCGTTATTGTTTCTTGTCTGCGTATTTCCGACAATCGCCACTCGACTCTTGTCATCGGTGATCGGGTACCATTTTGTGAATTCGTCCACCATTACTTCCTCGTAAATCGTGTTCAAGTCCATCGCGATGTCGGGCGAACCATAAAAAATTATCACGAAGACGAAATCGATATTCAGCGTTGGTCGAGGTTGAGCGAGTGAAGTGGATGGATTTTGGCCACTTGACGATCCAATGCTAATCTGAGCCAGAACAACGATGATCGCCGCGCCCGATTGCCACCAAAGCGATATTCGCATCTTGCCAGATTAAGTTTCTGATGCTATAAAAAGAGGGAAGTCAGGAATCTAATCTTCCATGAAGGATTGATTCTCCATTCGATTTTATGGTCGCAGCAGAAGAGATCTAGACCAACTAACTCGCTGATCGACGAGATCGAAGTCTACAATCTTACTGATCGACAAAAAACGCTAAACTTAGCTTTGTCAGCTGTTTCTCCAATGAAATGAAAACTCACCGCAAGGATTAGAAATGAGGAAACCAATGCCAATTTCAACAAGAAACAGGTAAAACTAGAGAAAAAGTCGAAATCACGCTATGCTTCGCCACAATTTGGCCAACTCATTAGGCCGCTTTAAACACATCTATCCATTTTGTAAAGCGCTCTCTTCTCCGTAATTCTTCTATTTAGCACACGTGTTACATCGGGATCGAATTGCATCCAACTTGAATTGGCTCTTTCGCGCCATTGAGTAGGTTGTGTGAAATTGATAAGGTCACTTGCAGAAAAGTGCTTAGGCCGTTTGTCGACAAACCCCATTTGTTTAATTCAAACCACAACATTTAAACCTCATTTAAAATTCATTTACGCATGATGACAAACCTCATTTAAAATTTCCCCATGATGAATCATAGGGCTACGCTTCAAAATACGGAAAATTTATAAAAATAAGTCGTTTTTTTTTATAACGGGTCATCCCGACGATGGTGATCGATTATTTAGTATTATCGATCAATGCGGATTCTAATTCTGAAAGAAATTTATCATAAACATTTAAACAAATTTTAAAATCCATTTATAGAGAATGACTGGATGTCTGATGGGTGCGCGCACAGGAAGCGGGCCAGCCGAAGATTTATCACATATAGTATAGCCATGGATGAAACACTGCGCGTTCGTCAAAATTTGCATTATTTTCGTAAAAATTCATTAAAAAAACTAACAATTCTAGTTCGTTACGAAGGAATATCTGCAATTGACGAGAACAAGGCCAAGGCCAAAGACCATGCCAGAAAAATACTCGTTCGCATAATGATACCAAACACAATCTATGAGACGAAATCTAGTGTAGATAGAAACTTTGGAGCTCGAATCCTCGATCAAACACAAAACTGGACGGAATTCCTTCAAGCGGTCAAATGTGGTACAATATACAAAAATCCAATTATTACGCGTGCGCTTGGTTGTGTGATTTCGATTTGGGGCATGCCAGTAAAATTGATGAGTTAGGAGCACCCTCAATACATCGCTAATTGCAGCAGACTCAAATTAAAGCTACCCCGTCGCAATCTATTGTCAGACAGACAGACAGACAGACAGTTATAACGTGTATCGGTATCAGTTTTAACAAATAGGATTTATCGGGGTAAAAATACAGCTGACTGAGTTATCAGTGATCGATTATCGATTTTCGACCGTTGATCAATCGATTCGAGCTGTGCAACGGCCTCACTCCATAAGTGCTTATTCGGTTCAGTATATTAAAAATCACGGCATCCATAATCAAATTCAGTTATAAACCGATCACTCATCCTAGGACGCATCAGACTCATCCTAGGCGCGTCAGAACGGTCATGGCCGATGTACGACCTTACTCCTAGCCACTTATCATCAACCAGGCGCTGATTACAAGAGCTATGATTAGCCCATGGGCCACTGGAGCCTGGATCCATCCTCCTCCACCTCCTGGTGCAGTCGTGGCAATTGGGAGGGTAGTCGTAGTGCATCCTTGACATCGCTTGGTCACAGGACAATATTGCAACTGATTCCACTTCGGCGTTCCCTGACGTTTCGGCGCTTTCTCCCTGCATGTGCTGGCACTGCACGGCACCTCCAACGGCCACAATCGATCGCAAATTTCCTCGCACGTGGTGTTGTCGCAAGATTCGATCGGTTCGGGAAGCTTATAGTTCAATGCCTCGCAATCGCCCACGACTAACGGCACCATGGGATGATATTTACCCTTCATGCATTTGTCTTGATCGTTGTAGAAAGCAGGTGTCGCCGGGGTTGGACTCGTTGCAGAATGTGGAAGTGACACGAGCTTCTATCCAAGCAGGCAAGCCTTTGAACGTTTCTTTCCAAGCCGTTCTTCTTTCGACCACACTGAGATCAGCGGACATGCTGTAAGGATCCGAGTCCCTCGAAATTCAAGGCTGTCATGATGAAAACCCCATCGGCTTTTAATCTATTTGCGACTTCTTTCGCCGCATCGATTTCCTAGCGATCGACGACGATGCTGGTATGGGAGAACATTGAAAACAAGATGACTTTCGGGCGTCCAGAATCGCCTCCCGACAATACGTGCTCTTGCACAAACTAAGTGCGCCTGCAAGCGATAAAAAAAACCACTATCGGAGGTGACTTCGTAGGTTGCCGTTACTCGACTTTCCCATTTATCCACGTCGGTGGTCCATTCGAACAGCAAAGCCCACTCGTATTTCTCGTTGACTATCTTATTTCCGACGATCGCTACGCGACTTTTCTCCTCGGCGATCTGGTACCATTTTGAGAATTCGTCGACCAGGACTTCCTTGTAAAGCGCCACCAATGGATTCGGATCTTGCATGGCCATTGGTTGTCCATAGCAGTACAAGACGAGAACTAAATCGATGTTCAAAGATTGTCGAGGTTGAGGAGGCTGCGTTGACAGATCTTGGCCAAATGATGATCGAACGCCAATCGCAACAAACACCACAACAATAGTCGAGGCCACTTGCCACCAAACCGATTCTTGCATTTCGCCGGAGTGCAGCTCTAACGATTCTGGAAAGAAAAGAGCAGTCAGGAACCATATCTCCCGTGAAGAAACGATTTTGGACGACTGTTTTTACACCTTTAAAGCAACTGAGTCCATAAATCAACTGGTCGACAAGTCGTGATGGGTACTTATCTTTCTCAGTTACTCCTTCGTTAAAAATAGAAGAAGGAGGAAACCGAAGGAAATCAATTTCGACAAGAAACTCAGATAAAAGTAGACAAGAAAGTCAAAATCACAATATATTTCATCACAATTTCGCCAGCTAATCGAACTGCTTCAAAAGTACACATCTATCCATTTTGTGAAGCGCACTCCTACGTAACTTTTCGATTTTGCACTCGTGTTCCATCGAGATTGGATGCGACCAATTTGAATTGGCTCTTTCGCGCCATTGAATAGGTTGCGTGAAATTGATATGGTCACTTGCAGAAAAGTGCAAAAGTTTGAAGTTCCATATCTCAGGAAAGACAGAAGCGATCTTTACTTCTTGTAAATCGTTCTTTGGCTCTCTTTCAGATCTACAACCATCATGTTGAGCAGTTTAGTTATTTGCTTGTTTGTGACAAGTGTAATAAGTCAAGTCATGTCCTAAACCTAAAGCTACTTTACTCTTACCCAAGCCCTTATCAGGACGCTCGAGGGGTGAAGAGGACATCAGCCTGTGATATGTGAGATGTATCAAACTTCTGATACATCTCACTTCATCTTCACTTCATCAAACTTCATGTATCAAACTTCTGATGGCTGATCTCAACGGGAAATCGATTAGCTTACTGTATATGATTTAATCTTCAATTTGGTCACTTCCGATAATCGATCGTGATAAATATTAATCACAGAGATGAATTCCTGTAAACCGGTTTGATAGATGACCTCATCAATCCTGCATAAGACACTCAGAGGACTTTGACGCACTTGAATTCAGAGCATGAACTTTTTCCGACAGCTCCGAAATATTAGGCGCAAATTGGTCTCTGAAATTCGGTTTTTGGCGTTGTCAGAAAGTAGAAAGTAGGCTTTGAGGGGCACTGAGAGAAAGTAGGCTTCTGCATGATTGACTGATCAGATGCGACTCAATCGAGGACCAAAAGTACATAGTTTTTAGTGTTGAGGGGGGCGCATCCTGACCCCTGCATTGGTCCACCTCAACACTCGGTAACTGTTTGGATCAACTGTGCAGATCAAGATCTGCACCGAAACATAGGCATTGCCTCAGGGAGATAAATATCTGCATGAAATAATTGCTTGGCAATTCAAACCTGAGGTCATTGGCCGGATCTTTCGAGTGGCTTAATCGGAACCCGAACTGCCATCACACCAGACACAAGACTATCCGACGACTTTATTATTCTACAGCCCACGACGGACAATGAAGACAAGCTGAGGCAAACCCAACCGACCATTTCATGAAACATACACGCGCGCTCATAGCCACGAATAACAGACGATCTCCTACGATTTTTTGGATTAGAGTGAAAGGGATCGATGTTTCCGATTTTCCAATGGTTCGACAGTTCGACGATTACTAATTAG